>VYZP01005789.1:1939-12818 GCA_013400635.1 Hypocryptadius cinnamomeus
TCACCAGTGTGACTAAGAAAGGAATCCAGCCTGAGTGCCATAAACACCATAAGCCAAATCTTAGCCACACGGAATTCAATGGCAAATTTCCTACTGATTTTGTGGAATTCAGAACTTACTTTCGAGTCACAGACTCTTATCTATTAAAAAACACAGAAGGAATCTGACATTAGACTTCCTCAATATATGTACTAATGTAAAGCTTTTTGCTACATTTTCACAAGCACCTAATGTTGAAACATTTCTTCCAAAATTAAAATTTCCTTTGGTATTTCTTACACAGTATTCTACCTTCCCACTCTCTTGGTATTTTACAAGCAGATCTCAGCATCATAAAACAACACACCACATATAAATACACACTACATCAGATATAGCAGACTACTTCCAAAGAAAGAGAATTCAGAAATTCTGTGGTCAGTTGAGTAGTTTTTCCTCTAAATAGCTATGTCAGTCTCCCAATAAATGTAAAGTAGCATTTTAGATCTTCATGTATTACTGGAACATTATTTCTTAACTCCTCAGAGAAAATATGTATACTTAACAAGCTTTTTTTAAAAAAACAGACCCAAATGCCCCTGAAATCAAAATGACCAAAACAAGAAACTCAATCAGGAAATTAAATAAGTTCCTAAATTTCTGCACATGGCTGGACTTGCCTCAACAGACCTTACATGCATCTGCCAAATAGAAATGAAAGTTAGTTAGATAATCTTGTAACCATAACTGTAGATTTTATTGCATATTTTGAATAGTAATTTGCTTCCAAAACATGCTAATATTTAATTTAGCTGTTTCATTTAGTGATTTCCTTTTCCAGGAGAAAACAGAATTCCTTGATTTTGATTATTGGCCCTGAAAACTGGGATAATTTATTTTAAAGTCAGCCAAGCTGTGTCTGTTTTGTAGAAAGACAACTATCATCAATTGTACACTACAAACAAACCAACTGCTACTGGGTTTATAATTTCTCACATTTTAACACACTGAAGGCAAAATACTTTAGGTGGAATATTAAAAAAGCAAAAGTCAACTTGCCCCAATCAGATGTACTGCATGATTTAATTTTGGAACTAGTCAGTGGTAACTGAAGTGCAGAAGTGTTTCAAGTAAATTTTTAATTATGCAGGCAAACTGGGAAAGGATGACCAGAAAAGACTAAAACATAAATCAAGCTAACCATGTATAAAATTAAGATAAAGCACACATATGCCATATTATCCTTTGAAAAAGCCCACGTGGCCAGATTTCTGTAAGAAACAGTGCAGGTTTTAAGGAGCAGTGGGCACTGTCATTAGATGAGTCCTTACTCTGCACTTACACCTTCCACAACCATTCGATGCACCAGAAGGTGTTGGGAGCAGCTGTGGTTTTGCTAATCCAAAACCCACACAACCATCAGAATTAAAAGAGAGCTGAGCAACATAACAAGGAGTTAACCCTTTAAACAAGATGTTGTAGGGCTCCTCCTCAAGGGATTTCTTGATTGCTATAAAAACAATGTTGTAAATCCAGCTTCCATTGCTAGAATAAAAACAAATGCTGCTTCAGTTACCAAATGTAACGATTTCAGTATCAATGTAAAAATAGGCTTCAAAATAACACTTTTCCAGAGGTCATGGCTCACGGATTCCAGGCAATCCATCATCAAGACCTTTCAAAAGTAGGAGCCAAATTTAACTTCAGCACCTGATAGGATAGTATTAAACAGACAGACTGGCACTAAAGGATTCTTACACAGGCTTACACAAAGCCCTCAAAAACGTATGTTATCATAAAACATACTTAGGCATCTCATGTGATCTCAGCAAGCAAGCATGGGTGAGTTCACCTCATATGGCACTAAAATCAATGCTGCAGATTTACTGCTTCCTTCTCCTAAAGTAATGATGAAAGCGATTTTTCTTCCATATTACCTCCTCCATTGAGCTCTTCGGGCTGTTGTGTTCTGCTAAAGACATAAAACTTCAGCCTTGGCCATTTATTTGCACTAAAATATAGAAACTGATCCATCTTCTGCAGCTGCTAGCTTGTTCAAACACCAATTCAGATTGTATCTGCCTCATCAGATTTCCCCTTTGGTGATACCTGAGTAATTAGCTTTATTTTCTCCACACAAGCCTGTTTTTAACATCTTTTTCCTAATTGAACTGCCACAAGTTTTTCAAATGGAGGAAAAGTCAAGCTAGAAACTTGTTTTGGGGCAAGGGAACTGCTTTTAATTTTAACTTTCAAAAATGCATGGTATATGGGTCATCCAAAGGAGCAAGACTTTAAAATTCAGAGGAAAGTAACTGTGATTAACAGATGGTTTAACAAGAGCAGCGGTGAATAAAACCTAGCCACTAGGCAAATTCTAACAAGCCAAATTGACCAATGTAAAGGAAAGAGGTGATGGCATCCAGCTGCAAAATAAGCACCACTTTTAACAAGTTGTTTTTTTTTTTTAATACAATCTTTGGAATTTATTGTCAGATTTTATTTGCATATTTTCCACTGAATTTTATGATAATGTCCATCAAGAGATGAAAGTTGTCATGTTGTGTTACTGTTCCTCTTATGCAAGTATTTTGGACACTGATTACAGCATTATGAGGAATGATGTTAGCCAAAACTCTAAGTCACAGGGGCACAAAAAGGTTATTAAAGGCCATCCTTTCACAGGAGAGTGAAAAGGCTTCAAGGAAGCACAACTGGATGTCACTGCTTGTCAATGCTCAAAAAAGTCAGTTTGGCCACATAATTGCCTTCACTGCCTATCCATACCACTAGCTCAAGCTCCTCCTGCTCACCCAGTACTATACAAAGTCTAAAAACACACATGGTTACCAGTCTCTAAAAAATTCAGTTGGATGTTCCTCATCTACTTGATTTTAGGTGGCTCTCAGTAGGAGAATAAGTGGAATAGGCCTGATCTGACAGTGCTGTCAGAAGAACAGAGGCTGCACAGCCCCATGCTCCCAGGTGCAACCAGCAGCAAGGCTGAAAATGTGTTCTCACTACAGAACACACAGCCCCTCCTCAGCTGAACAGGAAGGGGTCTCCTAGTCAGAATATGTCTGGTTTATATGCATACACGTGTTCTCATTATGCATGTGTGTGTATACTTATACACACACACATTCATGTCCACACACATAAGCAACACAGATTCCTCCAGCTGCTGGGCTCACAGAGTCTGCCCAGTAGCCACTTCTGGATTCCAGTGCTCCCAGCTGCTGACACCTGGACAAACAAGCCTACTCCAGCTGCTGGCACAGACTGTTACACATATATCCAGATATCTCCAAAAAGTGCTCATTGACTCATCTTGATGGTTTTCAGATCTGGGGCTGAGGCTCTCCTCAGACGGTCCTGGAAAGGACTCTAGACCTGGTGTCCCTTCCTTTGTATCTTCAGTTAGTTTGCTGCCTGTCATTGTGTCCCAGTGCTCCTCTGGGCCTGCTGAGGTGGACTTTGGTGGGCTGATGGCTCCAGTGATGGCCTGGGAGGAGTCCAGGGCAGGGTACCAGTTGGGATCCTCTGTCTGCCTTTGTGCTCACAAAATGTAGCAGAATGTCCCATACTAGAGTGACCTGGCAATTGAAATGCCCTGCCCCACCTCCAGATTTCTTTTCCTTTTCAATTAATTTATTTTTCTGTAATTGGTGAACATCTGCTCTTCCTGCTGAGCATTTGGTATAATTTAGAGGAAGAATGAAAGGCATCTGTATTGGAAGCACAAACAGAGGCACTTCATTTCAGACGAAACAATCCTCACAGAGAGCATGAAAATAAATTCCAAACAAATGCAAAGGTGAATTTTCCAAATGCCAGTCCCCCTCGCTTTAGGAGACACACTGAGCATTTGCCTGTGATTTTTAAAAACTTTTATTTTACTATCAGGCAAAGAACTCCATAAACCTCATTCAACATTCACCCTAACTGGGGGTACCTTCAGGCTGGCCTCACCCAGAGCTCCCAAGCTGGCTTTGCCACACAGGATGCTTTCAGCTGGTCCAGCACATCCCCTTGGGAGGAGAGGAGGAGTGGTGGCCAGCACAGCAGAAGGCTTCCCTGGCCCACGCAGGCAGAGCTGGGCTGGCTGACCACGGTCCTGCCAAAAGGTATTTTAGCTTTCTGACCAAGCACTGCAGGCAGCAGCCCGCTGCAGTTGTGGGGAGTTGCTTAAGTATTTCGACCAATTCTTTCCAAGCATGGGGAAAATTACTGCTGCTTATGTAATCTGTCTTTTGCCAAATGGGAATCTGGGAGCTCAGCTGAGCTGACGTTAGCATTTAAGTTAAGGAGCCAAAACATTTTTCACTCTGATGCTCTTTTGGTTTCCACCATTGACTACAGATTCTGCTAAAATGTTACATCACAGTCCTAAATGTCACCTATAGCACTAGGATTAAGCAAAGTGTTTTGTTTGAGGTACAGTTTGGAAGGCAAATTTTGGGAATACAGGGACATCAGGTCGTACATACCAAAAGCAGCAGCAGCAGCATTGAACTGTGTAAGCCCCACAGGGCCCAGGTACTGTGTGGCACTTGGTTATCCCTTGTGACAGTGGGGACCCTGCTGACCAGTGGCTCCCGGAAAGACACAGCCCCAAGTGTCTTCAGACAACCTTCCCACCTTTTTTCTTAAATTGGAAACTTATTTAACCTCTTAATTGCCAGCACATAATTGCACTGATTTACATTCACAGTCTGTTTGTAACATATCCCTTTAAGAAGCTGAGTTCATATGTGTATCATGGAAAGAAGATGTATATGCCAAGAAAAGAAAACAGAGACAATTAAGAAGGATCTCTCTCAAGCAAAACAGCACACTGATTAATTGAAAGCCTGTTTTATAATTTGTCAGGAAATAGCAGCAATGAGTATCAATTTCAAAATAATAAGCATAAAATAAATACAGAAAACCAGCTGAAGGAAGCCTGTTATGGAAGTCTTTTACAGCAGTAATAAACCTCAAATCCTGGAAAACTTTAAATGGTTCAAGACCACATGTTCTTATCAGGTATAAAAGCTGGCTTATAAACTGCATATGAATTAAGAACAAAACAATGGTAACACTCTTCAGATTACATCTGTGATGAGAATGGCTCATCCAAAAAGAGGATGCCAACCCACCTGCCGCTCCTGTAACTTGAGTTTGGGTCAATTCTTACTCTCAGTCAAGTTTCTGCTAGCTTGAATGAGAGTTGATCATATTGATGCTCAGAAAACCAATGTCTCAAGTTTAGAAACTTAACTCTTGTATATGTACACAGGAAAAACAGTCTCTTCTGTTCATCTCATGAAACCTTAAAAGAAAACAAGCCATGAAGGCATACAGGTACAAACAGGCGTGACAGAAATCACGAGCTCCCTCTTCTGTAAATACCTTTGGTTGGCAAAGCATTTCTTTGCCCTTATATCTACTAAGGGATGACTTCAGCAAGGTTAAGAAAACAGCTGAAAACAGCAATACTGTTTTTAACTGTTTTTAATTCAAAAGCCCCTGAACACGGTCCAACAAGAAGCAAATTCAACCAAACAGACAGGTGGGTGTTTTGTGTATCCCTCTTCCCTAATTAAATTTCAGATGCCTTGTGGAAAGGATATACAAGTGGTGCCACCCCCAAACCAGCCTCTGACTGTCACTGCTGTCACTGCTGTCACTGAAAGGGTTTGTTATTCTCAAATCCAGCATCCTGTGACAGCAGAAAATGTTTTTACAATTTTCTTACATGCACTGCTAATAAACTTGATGAACAGGTCTACCACTCTCTCATGACTCAGCATCAGTCAAGTTTGTTTTGGTAGCTATGGGCTTCTTTCACTATTTCCTCCAAAGCTGATCCATATTTTCAGCTATTTAAAAAACAAACAAAAAAACCTAAAGAAAAACCCCCACAAGCAAACAAATAAACCAAAAAAGGCAAGGCCAAAGAGATGCAAAGTCAAAATAGGTTTGCTTTACTTGATCTAGCAAACCACAACACAGCAACATAAAAATTCTGTCTTTCTTCAATACTATACTCCAGCTGAATGCCACGTGTAGGGGTAAGAGTAGGAGAGCCTTGTGACACTTGCAGGCACCTCACTGCAGTTTCCTGTGTGATAAAAAGAGCCATGTCAGCCAGTAAAGCTGATTCTCAGTGAACCAACGACAGGTGTCATCAAAATAACAGGAACCCGCAGCAGGGAAAAGACGCGGCTCAACGCCAGTGTCAGTGTGTCTCGGGCTTGACTCATTTCTAGTTATGCCAACACACTTCAGATCGTCAAATTTACTTTGAAAACCCTACAGACTCCCCTAAAATTATTTCTGTAATAGCAATAAGTAAAAGCTGAAGTACAGTGAGATTTGATTCCAATCATTGTGATGACAATCTCACTAAAAAAAGAGAAAACATGAGGAAAACAAAGGAGAGATGGTGGATCTTGGCTATGGCTGCCACTGCTGTTGCTTTGCTGCACTTTATTTTAAGTAAAGCTACATTTTTAAACACTGACAGAGCTCAGTAAAATTTAGTAGCTATAACTTACAGTTAATCTTGGTTAGATTCTCCATCACCTGAAGTCCTTAAATCAATATTGAGTACGTCCCCAGAAGATAAGCTGTAGTACAGCCAAGTTTATTGAGCTGTATAAAAAACTACTAGATTAGGCTCTCTGGTTTGTGTTTATGTAAGATTGCAAGCATGACATAATGTCTCTACCCTTAAGTATCCACTAGGCTATAGAACATCCAAAATTCAAAGGCTGTATGTGGGAGCTATTGACTCTAGTGCACCAAAGATGGGCATGTAAAACATCACATGACAAACAAGAAAAAAACAGTGCAGTAACTCCAACATTGGCAACTTTGGTGAAGTATAGAAAATTACTGCACGCACTATTATGCTGCAAATACAGTGCTGAAAATAAAATTCACATCTTATAACAAGACAAACAACTACAGAACATATCTGTCTTTGCAGTGCCATGGCAACTGTAAAATAAAACACACACACTGACCTGAAATAGTAGCAACTTCTTCCCGTTAAGAATATTGCTTACAAGGGAACAAGCAAGAGCCGACTGACCACATATCCATAAAAGCTGGGAATGTTTTCTGTTTTCAGAAAGTGTTTCAATGCCTTTACTATTTTTAACAAAATAAAAAGAAACCAAAACAACCAACCAAAAAAAAATTAAGAAAGAAAGAAAAAAAAGAAAAGAAAAGGTGAGTTTGTCCCTGATTTTACAGTCCCCAAGTACATGAAGCTAACAAGCTGAACATATGCACACTTCAGGGACTTTCCATAATCCAAACCATCCAGTTTCCACTTGCCTCAGAATGTGCTGATAAAAACAAACTCCCTTAACCAGACCTGATCCCACCGGCTGACCTAACCCTTACACACAAGCATCCCACTCTTTTGTCTCACCAAAGAGACAATGACCTGCTCACACAAGTAGGCTGACAAAGTAAAAAAGGAACAGCTGCATCTGCCCAGCCAGGGATTAACTGGCATTTCAGCCCTGTCTGTCCACTGAACAGCTTTCACATTGCTAAGATTCACCACTTTAATGCCATTCACTCCAGTGAATTTTTAAGAAATGCTATACACAACTGGATAGACCTGTAAGAAAGGTTGTACCAGGCTGATTGGAGAGTCCTTCCTAAAGAAAATCTTGCACAGGATGTTTTACAACTGTATATCAGATATTGTCCCTTATCACTGCTGGCAGATTTCAAAAGAGAGAGAAGTCCTGAAAATAGCGAACTCCTAAAAACCTGGTAAAAAATCAATGCAGAGAAAAGAGACTATAATCAGAGTGTGCCAGGAAAAAGCCCCCAAATGTGAACTGCGCCATTGTCTGTCTTATTTGGTGGTACAGCACCAAAACAGGTTCTGAGTGGATGTAGCAGACAATGGCTATTGCCCAGTGTAGTATTCAATAAGGAGAACAGTGTGGAGTTGGATGTATCCAAGCAGAAGAGGATACACATCTAGTCATTATTCTGTTTTCAAGCCCCAAACAGCTTGCATTTGCTTGTTTAACCATAATACATTTTTCCATTAGCAAATGACTATCTATGCATGTTCATAAATTCTCCACATCTGAACAAAAATTCAAAGCAGGATCTCCTGCCTAGAATCAAGTATCAATTACCATCTCCTACAATAAATATAGCTGTAACAGAAATAGTCTTACATACTGCACTGGACATTTAAATATTGTCTAGCAAGCAAAAATAAGAGCTAGTACATATACTCACATATACCCCTTCATGTCTTTACTCTGACTAACACAAAAGTCTGATTTACAAGTACTTCATAAATTTGTGAAAATTAACATGGAAACTATTCTGCAGCTCAGTGACCTGTTGGAACCAACTCAACACAAGTGCTGTGCACATAGTCCTTCCCAGTAACACAAGCCTGTGAGCCACCAAATGGGAAGGGAAAACAGCAAAACAGGCATGTTTTTGCACTTAATAACCAGAAACAGTTTAGACTGCTATTCTCTACCCTGTTCACTGACTTTCTAAGAGCTCCCATTTAAACACCTAGAATAACTTCTCATGAACTACTTAATCCAGTTCCCCAACCTGAAAGTCCTAACAGCTGCTGCTGTTTGAAGCATCCAGAACATTACTTGCATATACTTTGTAAAAATGGCATTTGCTAGTAAAAGCAAAGCTTTTAAAGCTTAGGGGAAATAGCCTTGGGGTTTTCCCCTTCTGAGAGCTTAAAATTTTATGAGTGAACCTAAAGGACTGCCAGACTTCTAAAGTGACAGCACATCACAAAAAAATTTCCTATGTGTTTTGCAAATTTGAAGGCAGCCACATTTCACTAGTGACATAAGGGTTTTTAATATCAGCTCTAATGAAATATAATTCTCCAATGACATAACTGTGAAGTACAGCATTTTCATTTCACTAGCTGGCAGAGAGGTTTTGGCCTTATTATTATTATTTCTTATGTAGAGCCAAAAATGTTCTAGGCCCTGCACAGACATGCCTGAAGACAAAACCTTTTCCTTTTATCTGCTGTAAACACAGAGACTGCAGCATATTCAGCTTTATGGAACAGGTCACGCATTTTCACACAACTGCTATGGCCAAGTCATATGGAAGGACACAGGAATAAGACAAAAATGTAAGAAATAGTTTGCCTTCATCTTCTCTACAGTTTCACTTTCACTAAATCTCTTCGGGTAGGATTGGATAGTTTCTGGTTTGGGAGAATGTCACTGTTAATTGGGAAAAAACCCTACAGTCAATGAAGAAATTCCAGCCATCATCATAAAAGCCTGAGGGAGGGGGGCACAAGCTGAGGATTAAAATGATAGTCTTATTTTTAAATCTGGTTCTTCCTGAGGTCACAATTCCTCTGCTGGATGAGAGAGGTGTTTATTTTAGAATTGATACGTGCACAGCTCACAACAGTTTAACCACACACCAACAAAAATTAAAAAGCTCCTGTTTGCAAATAACTGAACTGAAAAGAGCTCTGCTTTCCCTAGACCCTGAACACCCAAGAAACAGGGATGACAGAAAAAGCTACACTTATCCCATCAGGGCCTACACACCCTGATGAATGGGATGAAATCCAAGCATGGAAGACAGCAAGTCAGAAAGAGAAACTTGTCTACTCCAAAGCCCCTGAGTAGCTGGTAGGAGCATCTGACATGGCCACTTTGTTCTGAATTTGTCGTGGGAACAAGCAACAACAATAACAATGCTGTACTCACCCCTTCACCTACACATCCTGCTCAATGCATGTCTCTTCAGGTCTCCAGTGGTGTTACTTGGGACAGAAATTGTCTCAGTTTGGCTGCTGCCTGCATGCTGTGCTTTGGGACTGAGCAGTGACCCTGGTATCACCAAGTGCTAGGGGATACTGACACTCCAGGGATACCTCCACACACAGATCCAGCTCCAGCTTAAGAAAGAATGTGAAAGGGGTATCTCATGGCATAGTTCACAGTAACAAGTCTAGGCCTGACCTGCTAAAACATACACAGAAGGGATAAGCCATACTGACAGGTACAAAGGGGACGCCTCTGCTGTGACAACATCTCCTAGGGGCTGTCATGAGTGGAAGGTAACAGGACACAGACAGTCTCTTTGCCGCAGGGCTGATGCACACTCAGTTTGAAAAAGAATTCAGTACATTAAATTGAAAGGTGGGGAGAAAAGCCTCCAAAAACATAAAGGGCAGCTGGACAATAAGGTTCACATGCCAGAAACACAGAGCGTGACTTCCCAAAAACGGGCAAAAACTTTGGTCCTCTCTGGAGGACACTCTGGGAAGAGGCAGAGGATAAATGGGGTCAGAACAGCCTTTCCCAGCTCCATGCAACCAAGCACAAATCAACAGTAACAGAGATGTTACCTCTGAGGGGCTGTGTNGGTTCACATGCCAGGTTCTTGTATAAGTCTTGAGATAACACCTTGTTGGATTCATAAAACACAAATGCACTAGATCAGCAGCAACTTCCCCTTTGGACTGGACTCTAATCAGGGTATCTTGGTACCCTTGCCTTCCTTTTGCATCTTTCTGAAATCCCAAAGCACATTTTAATGGGGGTTTGCAGACCCTGAACTGCAGCCTGAACATGGTTTGAACTCTCAGTGAACCACTGACAGTTGCACATAACTTCTGTTTGGGGCTACAGTAGAAGCTGAAAAGAAATCATGTTTGATTTTCCTGCTTTGGGGGGCAGGTGAGGAGAACAGTCCACATAATGCATTGCGGTGCAGCTTGCAGTCGTGGTGGTTGTCTCTTTTGGTGCCGCAGCTCATTTCTGTAAAGACAGCTATGCAGGATGAAGTAAGTGTTATCCTTCAGTTTCTCTAGACTGCTGACAAATATTACACTGGTCTCCAACGCTGACTGAACACAGAA
>VYZP01005804.1:1940-53042 GCA_013400635.1 Hypocryptadius cinnamomeus
TTAAGCTCACTACAACTTCTGTACCTCCTCCTACACTCAGTCTTAACTTCACAGTTACTGTGCGGTAACCCAAGTAGTCTGATGGCATTAAATGAGATTTTACTGATCGTTTATGTAAGTACAGACACATTTCAGCTACAAAAGGTGCTCAACAAGGCCTTATTCTTTCCATTATGTGACATTTGCTGTCACAAGTGTGTTAAATTGTAGTATGACTGACCTAAAAATACGAAGTTTTGTCACTGTCAACTACTTTTCATGCATTTCCTTCAAAGCTTATATTCACTTGTCAAAGCATGCTGGATAAAGAAATTAAGACTAACACGACATAATTTCACTGAAACAAAAACAAGTACTAGTGTTCTTTTCAACTACTGCTCTTAGTAACTAATGCTTCTCATTTCCCCTTCAGTAATTAATAAATATCTTATACAAAAATAACTTGTACAAATTTTCAGAGTTGAATTCAAAGCATATGGCCGAGTCAGAAGATTCCGTAGTTCCTTTTCTTAAATCTGTGTTCTAATTGCAGAGAACACCATTTCTCTCAAAGGAATTTATGTTCCCTCAGTACTCAACTCCCTAATGCTGTCTTTGCAAAAACTTTTCTTTCTTTTCTTTCACCCATATGAATTATACTGCACCTCAACCACATTCACTGTTAACACAGCAGCAGTCAGATCAAAAATCAGTCTCATCCAGGATCTACCTCTGACAGGAGCCAAGATGCCCAAGTAAGAATACACTGTTAAAGCACTCTCAGACTCCTGCAATTTGCAGCTCAGGGACTCCCTGAGCTGGAAGCAGTATGTTTCCATTTAAGATGAATACTCAACACTGACATAACAGACTTGACAAGCTGAAGAAAATGAGACAAACTTCACAGGGAAAAAATGGCATCTCCTTTCACTGCACTACTGCTTTAAAAAAATGAACTGCAAATAAATGTGTTACTTGGTAACATATTTCCTACTACTGGATCCTTTTGAAGATTCAACAGAAGACTTACTTGTTTGAACAGGTAACTTAAAAATCTGTTTACTCCCTCAACAGCATAATTTTTAACTGTCAAAACAGAAAAGAATGTTTTATGTTTATAAAAAAGCAGACGGAAGTTCCAGAGAATACTTCAGGCAGCTGGGCACATTCATGTTGCTATTACCATATACAAAAATTCCTAAATGCAAAATAAGATTGTTAATATTATTGTTACACTGCCCTGCTTTGCTTTTTCATCTTCAAAGTTTTCATGGCATTAATGATACAGGCCTCACTTCTTTCTCCATGTATACACATATTCTAATCTTGATGACATCTCCAAGACAGTTAAAATTGTAAGACACAGTGGTTGCTCATGGTCACAAAAGAAAGCAGCAGCAAACTCAGATCAGAAGAAACTCTTTCTTCACTGATGAACTGCACCCTGCTCATGCAGCACATTTTCTACCCATTACAAAGTTCATGAGATGTTAAAATCTACAGCAGCCTTGAAAATTGCTTTAGAACTACTCAAAACTCAAAGACATAATAATTTAATTCCCTTAACAGTGAATGAAAAACATCATGCATTAAAATGAACTTGAAGGGAGCATTTTTCATGTTTAACATTAAAATAAATTATTCTAAGGATTAAATCAATAGAGGAAATGTGATGCTAAGGCACTGACCTACTCTGAAGTGTGGAAGGAATGTGAAGCTCAGAAAAGAGCAAATAGCTCCAATTTACCATTACTGACTGCATGGTTCAGTCGATATGCATGGAGCTTTTGAGGTTTATCCCACCCCCATCATTGAAACAGATGCCCATTCACCATTCCACAGATTCAAAACACAATCTCACTCACACACAAACATGCTGGGAAAATTACTGACAGTTGGTTCTAGTCTGTGGCAAACTTCTAAAAGTTCCTGGGCAGAACGCACATATATGTTTATAGAATGCAAGGAAACAGTGGCAAGAGCTCCCCTGCCAGAACAACTTTCAAAAACAAAGGTATATGAGTCTGGGAGAGATCCACAAAGGCTTTGATATGTGAGCTCTGGACAAAAGTTTCTCTAACAGCTCAAGGTATTATTCCACCAGCTGGATGCTTCGCCCCAGCTGATGGATGCTGTGCCTCCCCTAGAAGGGTGCTGTCCCTAGCACAGAGGTCACCAAAAAGAATATGCAAAGGCAATTCACTTAGTTCTGTGTAAAGCTCAGTGATTTGGCTTAAAGGGCTGATGGCAGTGGGTTTAAATTGGAACAACAGAGGAAGAGCTGGAGCAAAGCCACCTTCTGCTGATTCCCAGGGGGTAAGAACCATTAGCACAGGAAAAACTTGCATGCAGTAACTTCTTAAACTGCTACAGCAAGATCTACCATAGCTCTGTCAAAACCCTGTGTAAGGGTCCAAATCCAACACGCAGAACCACTGAAATCCCTCCCTGCTCAGGTGCGGATTAAGATTTCATTGTATCCAAATCCCATTTGGATACTTAATGCTGCTCAAAATCCTAACTACTCTCCTTAACTGTTGACTACTCAGAGTTGACTTCATGACTTGGCGTCTCAGCAGAGTTCTTAAACTTTTTTTGCTGTTTTTTGGTTTTTTGTCTAATATATAGGCTAGTGCCTGGCTAGCATACACAAAAGAGAGCTGAAGATTTACCCACAAATGTGTTTCCCAGCAGTGAGCACACTCTCCTGTGATGTGGGAAGCAATATTAATTGAAGTGAGATCTTGCAGCCTGACTCTACCACATCCCAGGGAAATGCCCTAGCCCTTGGGCATTGAGTTAATCTCTCATTAGCCATCCCTCTGGTCTCTTGAATAAATTATTTATGAAAAGCAGAAAAACTTCAATAGGAAAAAGTGAAAAGAGATTTACCATAGAGTTCCTGGTAAAGAAGCCAATTCTTCAGGAGGTGATGAATGTTTAAAAAAAAAGCCAATTTAGATAACAAATCAATTCGCACTTCGGGGGCAAGCACACACTAAAGCTAGACAGATGCTATCCTCTATGTGATAAAAATGAATTTTCTTCTCTCACTACCAAGCAGAACCAAAACATTTAGGAACACAGGGATCCTACTAACAAAATGAAGAGAATATTCCTCAGGCTAAGTGAGGTACCTTGTCCATCTCTCAACCCCAGGCCACCTCACTTCAAACACGGTTGATTTGACTAAGGGCCCCACCTGGAGCAGGGCTGACAGCTGAAAATCCCAAATAGAAGCTGAGGTCCCTTTTGAAGTTCTGTCAGACACCTATTTTGAAGAATATAATCTTCATTTGTAGTTTATCCCTCCATATTGCCCCTCACTGAAATCTGATGCAGTTTGCTGAATTCCACAATTCCTTGGCTGCACTTCCATTTCTACCTCTACACTACACAAAAACAGAGCTAATAATTTAGTTAGTACAGTGATTTGTCCAGCAAGCCAGGCTATTCTCCATAGCTTGGATGCCCAACACAAAGCTACAGGGTGCCTCAATCTGCAAGCTTCAAAACCTGGAAGTCTTTCAGAAGGGTATACACCTTCTTTTCTGCTCTATAGGAAAAATTCAGAGCTCATTGCTTTAATTTAAAATACAGATGGGCAGAAGGAGAGGATGATGAAACACTTCACATGAAAAGCACTCATAACCCTCTAGGGAAGAACAGAATCCACCATGGGCATAAATCCCTGTATGGTTTTCCACCATTCCTTCTTCAGGAACTGCCATGATTTCTTACAGTCCTCACTTCAGTGAAACAGCCAGAAAAGGACATTTCTCTCACAGACTTTTGGAGGAGTATTTCTATATGTAACCAAATACAGTCTAAAGGATGACTCAACCTCTTCCAACACAGGGGAACTTGGGACTCAAGCACAAACCTAAAGGAGAGTGCTGTGGTTTTTTTCTAACATGACAGTAATTGCCTGACTGGATTCTATGTAAACACAACTCTGTTCTTGTATTTGTCCACAGCTCCCAGTCTGAGCATCTGTATGTCCAAGGAAAATACTCAGCTGGCCAAAACATTAATGCAATCCTTGGGCCTGCAACTGTAAATGTGCAAAATGCCTCTGAGAGCAGGTAAACAATGATATCTGACTCTGTGGCTCCACTCTTCACCAGGTGTGACCACAGCCTCCTTCAGATGTGTAACCTGTGTGAGTTTACAAAAGTATTTCCAGAATCACAGAATATTCTGAGTTGGAAAAGACTCACGAGGACCATTGATCCAACTCTTGAGTGAATGGCCCATACAGGGACTGAGTCTGTGACCTTGGCACCATGCTCTGACCAACTGAGCTAATTTACTCAGCATTTTGTTTAGATTTCAGCTCCCAGATGAATCCTCTTCTGATGTCTTACAGATTTTGAGTGGTCTGTAAAGCTGCTAGCACAATAGTGGTTTACAACTCAGTGGGGTGCAGGTTGAATGGATTAACTCAGACTAGCAGGGTATACTGAATTATAAATCATCTATCTAAATTTATCTTTAAAATAATAAAATTTATGTTTATGTTAAAGACCTTGCTATATTAGATACAGTAGCAGGACTCAAATTATCTCCACACAAGTACCATAATTTTGATATGAAATGTCTAGAAGTCAATTCTGTTATTTAAGAATTCATGAATGTTTAGAAATAATCTTAAAATCCTACATTGTATGTAAAAATTCTTTCCATTTTCTATTTGTACAGAAAAGCAGTAGTTGTGAAAGAAAACAAATTAATAAAAAAACTTCTCACTCTCTATATGTCCCTGGACAGAAGTTTTATGTTAAATATCAATGCCTATTTTAGGAGTATACCTTTTTGAAAACAGATTTCAAATTCTCAGTCTTCAAGCCCCCAATTATCCTTCATTAATATTATGTGAACACCAAAAAAATGCATCAATGAATCTTCTTCAGATTATAATGAATTATAGTGGATGTGTCATAGCTTCACAAAATGTACCTATAAGACCACCCCAAGCCTTCCAATTACATCATAATTCCACATATTGCATAATTTAAGTATCCAAACTAGTTTCAGTTTTCACAGTGCAACAAATGCCATTATTCAAGTTTTCCCCACCAGATTATTCTGTTACCCAGAAAGACTTTTTATTAGATTTGGGTCAAGTTCAGCAAGCAAGTGCAGGGAATTCATGGATGGGGGAAATTAATGTTACTTAGGAACAATTAGGAACTGGGAAGAAGAAAAGTTTCTTTTCTTTTTCCAGCTAGTGAATTAAAATAGTTGGACAAGGGAAGAACTACTCAGTATAAAAGCATTAAGATCAAGGGCTAGATTCTGGAAACAATTGTCAGTTTTAGAGGAGTGGTGGAATTTTCAAAATTCTTAAGCAGAACAGGCACCTAACTCTCTTGGATTTTAGACACTTGACTGTTTAATGGGGTTTTCAGCAGACATAAATGCTTTTGAAACAATTAGTCAAATGAGTGAAAATATTTAGTATTTCCTCTTGGTTAGTAAGTCAGTTTTTAAATGCAAAATGGGTTTCAATAAACGTAGGGCCTGTTTCTCAGGTCAGGCACAGACAGTTGTGCTCACACTGAGCTCATGCTCTCAGTGGGCTGGACCCAAGCCAGCCTCTGCACAGATGCCATAGAAACTACATTTTCAAGCTCTTTTTAAGACAGTGCTGCAGCCAAGAGAAACAATCTCTCACCAGGCCCCAAACACTCATCCCTAACTACCACATTACCACCTCCCCTCTGCCAGCATAACAAACAGAATCACTGATCTTGTCTAGCTTAAAACTGACTTCTTTTTTTGGCTAGATTAGGTTTTACCCTGGTCCAGCTCACTCAGTTGCTGCACAGACACTTGTGCAAGGAGAGGAAGTAGCAAGAAGGGCAAGGCTACTTCATTTAGTGGCAATGCTGATCTCTCCAATTCACAGCACATGACCAAACATATCCTTACTTCTTCTTTACAATACTCATCACATCTGAGGCACATCTATTCAATTAAATGTAATTTTGCAATACTGTTTCAAACATTTTAATTAAATCCCGTTTTTCATGTAAATAGAGCATGACTCAGAAGTGAAAATTAAATTAAGCAGTGAGACCTATCATTTGCAAGCTAAGCCAGCAAAAATTCAGAATGTGAAAGAATGTTTTTCAGGTTACTTCTGATACCTAAAAAGACATAACTCAGTATAAAGCTCTCAGCTGTTCATGAATCAAATTTATCCCAACCAATGAGAAGAGAGCTTTCTTTAAGAAAATCATGTATAAAATGTATTTTTAAAAATGCTAAAAATCAGCTCATCTGCTTTGATGAAACCTATTTGAGCCCTTGCTTTTCATTTTCTGTAGTTTATAGCACTGTTGGACTCAATACATTCCTCTTCTGCCTTTCCAAGTGATATCTTTGGAAGCAAAGCGAAGAAGGAATGAGAGATGTGTTTTCCACCGTCCATTTCCAGGGCTGTCCAAACTCTCCAGCATTTCCCCTTCCACCACTCTGCCTGGGTAAAAGCTCACCCTGGACCAGCCACCAACCAGGCCCAAGGAAAGCATCCAAGGACAATGCAGTGCTTTGCACTGGGAGAAGTGACTTTCCTTTCAAAGCTCGCATTCCTGCCGCTGTTGGGAGCACCAGCTCTCAGTGATCCTGTGAAAGGTGACTCATGTTGATACAGACATGATAAGGGACAAGATTTCCTCGCCCACTTCCCACCTGCGGGCATTGAGGCTGTTCACAGAATCACAGAATAGTCAGGGTGGAAAGGGACCTCTGGAGATCACCCAGTCCAAACCCCCTCTCACGGCAGGGTCACCTGGAGCAGGTGACACAGGAATGAGTCCAGGTGGGTTTGGCATGTCTCCAGAGAGGCGAACCCAAACACCAGCACGGGGTGAAAGTGACAGTGACAGCCCCAGCTTCGCGCGGGCGGCAGGCACAGGGAACACCCATGGGGACGCAGGAACCGGTGCCTCCCCAAGGCAGCGACCCCACGGTCTGCCGGGCCACCTGCGCTGCCCTCCTCGAACCCCACCTCAGGGCGGGCCGAGGGAGCGCCGGGGACAGCGCGGCCGCCGCGGGGGTGCCATGAGGCGGCACCGGCGCTGCTCCAAAATGGCGCAGGCGGGGGCTGACGGGCCCCGCAGGGACGGGGCACGGCGGGCGGGCCGGCGGCGCCACTCCCCTGCCGGTAAGAGAGGCGGAAAGGGCGCAGGTAGAGGGAGGAGGTGCAGGGCTGGACCGCCAGCTCCTCGATGGCCTCCATCCCTGCCGCGGGGGCAGCGGCCGCGGCGGGAGGAGGAGGAGGAGGAAGGGGAGAGGCGCGCGCAGCCGCCGGCGGACGGGCCGGGAGCGGCACCGGAGCTGACGGATGGGGCTGCCGCGGTCTCCGGCCTCTGCCCTCAGAGGGAGCCGGAATCACGGAATTCTGAGTTTCACCCCCGAAACCGGGACACAGGAGCCTCGCCGCCTTTATTCACAGAATCACCAAGGTTGGAAGACATCTTTAAGATCATCCGGTTCAAGCGTCCGCCTAGCACTGCCCCTGTAACCCTCACTAAACCACATCGCCCAGTGCCAGGTCCAGACACCTCTTAACTCCACCATCTCCTTGGGCAGCCTGTTGCAATGTCTGACCATTATAACAGTGGAAAAATGTTTCTACTGTCTATTCTGAATCTGCCCTCTCTTAGTTTAAGGCCATTTATTCTTTTCCTCTCACTGCAGGCACGGAAGAAGAGACCGGCCCCCACCCACCTCATTACAACCTCCGGTCACGGAGTAGAATTATTCTCCAGAAACACCTATTCGCGATCCTGTTTGCTCAGGAGATTGGCAGATGTTCTCAGAGTCAGTTATTCCCACACTTTACACCAAAATTTATGGGGAATGCCGGCACTGAACTGAAACCCGTCCCCCTCCTGCAAAGCCTTGATGCGATCTAGGTGCTCCCAGGGGATCCCACTCCTGGACATCATCGGGTTTTGCAGGATGAGCACCTTGCTGTGAAAAGCACAGTCCCTTCTGCCTGCCTCTGTGGTGTTCTCCTGCTAAATGGAGATTGCATGAGTGGTGTGGAAAATACAGGTACAAACACAGATTCGTGGATAAGCTGCCATCCATCGCTCGATGCATCTCCACCTTTCCTTTTCAGGGTCAGCTTCTAGTACCAGCCCATGGCAGAAGAATAAAAGCAGCTCAGTTAGACTCCCTGGGCTGTTTTCAAGTTATAAAACAGCTATCCCCTCTCCTTTTATTCATTATTTTTTAAGCAGAACACTGTTAGATTTAGCAATTTCCTGGTTTTCATAGAAGTTTGATCACAGTTATGCAACATTAGGTTACATTACTCTGGGTGCTTTAATACTCCTAATAATTATTTTCTAGGTTCATGAGCAACAGAGCTCACAATTTGTGGTGGTTGTTACCTCTCTGATTTGTGATCACTTTCCATGCAGATGTGCCTGTGTACATCAATATAGGTGCCATATAAATCAAAATATTTTGTCAATGTATTGGCCGCACTGAGAAAAATCTGAAGTTTCTTGTATCTTTTTCTTTTTTTTGTCTTCCTCTGTACTTCCACTGCATCACTAAGAAAGTTTACTGTCTTGTCATGTGGTAGTAAGAATTTCGTAAGTCTATCTAAAAGGAACAGATCCAGCAATTACAAAACTCACTAAGAAGTAAATGAGGCAGCACTTACATTGCAGAATGCTTACCATCAGTTCTGATAACGCAAGTGGCAAAAAAAATGCTTGGTGGGGCTGAAAAGTGTGGTTTTAAGAGTATGTTTGCAAAGCTATCATAAAAAATAGGCAAGGAAATGTATTTTATTAGCTGACTTGGAAAATATTTGTGTAACTCTGTTTGCATCACTGTATATGTCTACATATTTCTGGTTTTTTCAGAATGATCTCAAGGTCATTCAGAGCTCCTGGGAACTTAAGCTATATTTTTCTAGTAAGTTATTTCAGTCTTCCAAGTCCAATTTAAGTATAAACACAGTTTCCATGCACAGCAGGTTTACAGTATCTCTGTTTGCTTATGTTAAAAGTTACCGGCTACCCAGGTCGACTCAGCCAGTCAGATTGCCCTCTTCAATAAACATTCTGACACCACTTTCAGGTTTTGAGTGTGTGTGTGTTTTGGGGAACGTGTCACACTGTGTGATGGATTGCTTATTCCATTCCTAGGCTTAGGTGGGAAGCTTTTGGTGTTGTGATGTGTCACAGACCTGATCTCATTAATGTACCTGGAACAGTCGAGCACAGTGTCAGAGGAAAATGCATTTTGGGATGCTCTGGTGTTGCAGTTGCAATGGAAAACTGTTGATTCCTTTGTTGGAAATCTTCTTTGTGAGTATGCCAGCTGAATTGAAGATTTAATAGGCTGAGATTGAGGAGTTGCCTTAATGTTCCTGTTTCATTCCAGGTGAAATCTGAGCAAGAAAATAAATAGGAAAAATATGTTCTGCATGGTGGGACTATCATTCAGCACCTGGACCTGAATTTCACTACAGTTCTTTATTAAGACTTAGATACCCTCTGCAGCAAGTGGTTTTGCATTTGCTAGTCAGGAGCAATCCCAAGAAGGAAATTTCTCTCAGCTACCATTTATTCAAAGGGACAATAACAAAGGGGCACAACTTTTGTATGGGTGAAACACACTCCTGCTTTCCTGCTCCCTTTCACTACTTTCCTGCCTGACTGGCACAGTGACACCAACCTGGCTGAAGGTGCACTGAGTTCACAGCAAGGATTAGGAGATGATACAATGCGGAGATGCTGCTCAGCCCCTCAGCTCAGGGGTCAGGAGAGCTCTCTTCCCACCTGGCTTCCAAAGGACATGGCAAGTTTGCTCAGTAAACTGCCCCAACTACTTTGTTGTGTGTTCCTTGACATCCCTGTGTGTTTGCTCCTTTTGAAAGCAGAAATACTAGCAGTGCTATGTGTCCAGAAACTTGGGGAAACAGGCATCCATAATTCCAAAGTGTTTAGGAACTGTGTTCGTGCCTATTACCTTCAACAAGATATTTCCAATACTTTAGTCCATGTTTAACTTTTGTGTTTGATTAGCATTATTCCAGTACCATTTACATTTCTACAGTCCTTTCCCTAGTTCATCAGTTCCCAAACTTCTTACACCCTGGATTACTCTTGGCTATCACAGTTTCTTTGCAGGGCACTGTCCAGGTTTATCATTGCTCTTCTAATCAAAACAGCACCTCTGATGTCCTTCCACAAACCAAGTGCCTTATGCCGTCACGTCTTCCTTGCCAAGTGTGACTGTTAACTTGACTGTTGACTTCCAGAAAACTGAGGATGTGTCAGGTTGTGAAAGGTTGTCTTTCATTACATTAAAGTGGCTTCCAGATTGTTTTCTTGTTATCAAGAAAAAAAAAAAACAAAACAAAAAAAAACCCCACCAGATATAGGTTGTGAAAGCTGTCATGGATAGTTTGCTCATGGGTTCTTCAGTCTCCTGGAGCTGCTGGTCTCCTACTGTAAAATACTAAAATCTAGATGTTTGTCCCTAGGCTGTAATAGCTCTGGGGATGGTTTGTGCAAAAGTGTGATAAGCAGCCCAATGAAGAAAAGCAGAAAGTGTGAATAAAAATTTGTGTCTTTCCTGGAAAGGAGAGTATATCAGCAGGCAGAGAGGGAAAAAAGAGAAGTGTTCTGTCTGGAGTAAAGAGTCTTAAGGGAAGATTCACTGTGATTTCCTACAAAAAATGAAATGTCAACATTAGTGTTAAAAAGGAATTCTTTCTCCAGAGTCAAGTTCTTTGTTTAACAGACTTCTCTGTCCTTCAAAGCAGTGTTTGCTCTGGGTTACTTCGTGAGTAACTTTTATTACCAGCAAAGTACCCAAACTTTTTTTTTTTCGGTTGCTCTTTTAAAAAATCCCCTTGAGCTTGGAGTTTCTGCCGACACAGTCCTTCCCTTCCCCTTACAGCCCCGCTGTCCTTGGGCATGCACTCTGCAAAGGGTCAGGTTGCATCCTCATTAGCAGTTTGTTTTATTGCTGTTTGCTTTGGGACACAACCGGGAATGTTTCCGTCTGCTCGCCGTGGCCCCGGGAGCCAAGCGCACCCTCTCACCTCTGCCCAGGATTACAGTGAGTGGACAGACACCCAGGAATGTCCCTTGCAGTACTTCCCTCTTCCCACTGGAACTTAGCAAGGTGCCTGGGCTGTTGGGTTCACTCATGCAGAGTTAGGCAGCACATTTTCCATAGTGATTTTTGTGTGTGTACATGTCTGCGTGTACTTTTAATCTCTGTCAATCCCTGCCAGGCTCACTTTGTTCTTTGACATGCCGTAGCTCATGAACAAAAATTCATCAGGTCCTGAGCCTTTCATCTCCAGAGGACTCCTTAATATATTGCAGAGTGTCTTTACTTTTGATATTTGTGAGTACGGCAGTTACTAAGATACTACAAGTATGAAAGCCTCAACAACTAGAGGCGTGTTGACTTGCAGTTCTCAAATTCCATTTTTAAAAAATATTTCTAACCCTGATGGTTGCAGGGAAAAATGATGGAAATGTAAATGATGGCAAATCTAATGGTTTGTGAGCTGTTAAGTGGAGGTGATGCCACAAGTTTGGTAGAAGGGCTTTGCTGTTGGCGTGACAAATAACCTGGATCCCCAGCTCCGGGCAGAAGAATGCCAGCAGAGGCTGCTGGAGCCAAGAGGTGTTGGATCCAGCTGTGTGCTCACATCAGCCCCATCCAGCTAGGATGCCATCAAAGCCATTGTCTTCTGCCTAGAAACTGCTCCCAGAACTTCTTCCTCTGCCTCAGCTCCCTGGGCCACATGCAGTTTTTGTTAAGGTCACATAGGGCTATTAGGAGAGTTGAACACCTTTGCTGTACAGGCTTAGTGAGAAGGATGGATGAAAGTGTCCCAAATGAAGTCTATTTTGTAAACTCATGTTGGGAATCCTTATGGTTGACAGCATGAAATCGTATCCTCTTCATGTGGGCCATCCTTGCATCGCCACAGAGATGTTAGTTTTGAGTGCCTTTCTGGGGATCAGATGCATGTTCTTTCTGTAATGAAGTGGCTGTTGTGAAGTTTGCCTTCTAAAGCTTACCCCTTAGGCTCCTGGGGAAAAGCAAGCCTGAAGCTGCCAATATCTAACTTTTAATTATTATTCAGTTCTGGGGCATAACCACCCTGGTTACATTCATGAAAGTCAGGAATTGTGCTTATGCAATTTTTTTGGCATTGTAAATAGAGCCCTAGAGAAATTTGTTTTGATTTTAGTAGTAACTTTCCTGAGAGACGACTTTTTGTTTTAATAAATTATTTACATTTCAATTACAAAATACAAAATTAGAGGTCCACACTGCAGTACATAATATTATGTTCCAACAATTTTATTCACCATCAATTGGTTCAGGGCTGCTTTAATCCATGAATAGCCACAGTCTGAAAAACTTGGAGCAATTATTCCTGAATTTGGTTTGTAAGGACTAACAGCATGATCAAGACAGGCATGGTGTGTGGTATTGCTGATGTGCACCACAGCGAGTTAGAGGAATATGTCAGTTTGTTTCCCTTAGATGTTTTGATTAGCTCCACCTTGTTTTCAGAAAAAGTGTATCTCTTTTAATGAGAACAGCCATCTTGGTCTTTAAAGTCAAGAACTGTCTCATGGCTGTAGTAGGAAACTCACCTGTGTGTAGTTAGAATAGTGTCATTTCCCAGAAGAGCTGAAATTTATCCATCTGCCTTGTGAAATGAAGGTGTGATAAATAGCTTTTTTTTTTTCTGCCTATCATCAGTAAAAGCCTTGAACTAAATATGGTAAGAAAAAAAAATTAAACATGTTCAGTATAAATATAGATACAGATATCATGACATGTAAAATTGGTCTCTCTAAAAATAGTGACGGAAAAAAAGCTCTGCAACATAAATGTGTAACTAATATGTCAAATAGTTCTTAAGTTATTCACAATATAATGTGACAAGTTGCAATATGGTATAAAGTAGAGGAGGGGAGGTGAGAACATGGGAAGTAAATTCTCATTATTAACTTTTCAGCTGGGGGAAGAACAAACATGCAGTCTGTGAAAAAACAGAAACAATATGCATGCAAAATTTAGATACTTTAATATTATATTAATTACTATCCAACAAATGTTGCCTACAGCTAACAGAGTGAAAATGATTAGAGGGAAGGCTTTGATTTTTCAATAAACTTTTCTCTAAGGAGGGAAAAAAGAAAATGATAACACTGTGTTGTTTGTATTACAGAGCCATGTACAACCAATATCTGGATCTCATTATGCTGGGAACTGTTCAAATGCAGGTAGAAAAATGGCATCTTTCACAAAAAAGCAGCAAAATAATTTGCACAGAAGAATAAACAAGATGAATGTACGGTAATAAGGAACAGCTGAAGGAGAGCAAAATATCACGAAGGATCTTCTTATGTTTGCCACGTGTGTATGCAATAGAGCTGGAAGGAGAAAAGTATTTTGATTTCTCAGGGAACTTTGAATCATGTTCCAACAGTTTGAAATTGCCTGTAAAAAAGGACTGGAGCCGGAGCTGTTGGATACTGGAGTGCTGGCCGTGGCTGTAGCCATGAGCCTGGTACCTCTGAGCTCCCCAGTCACCACGACACTGGGCTGTGCCTGCTATTCTGCCCTGGACTGGGGGCATTACAAGCCCAAGGGTCCTTAATCTTCAGGCAATTTGTCTAGCAAGATTTCTTGAAACTGTGGGAGCTGGAAGCCCTGGTCCTCAGGAGACTACCAGCTGGGCTGCTCACAAGCTGGGGCTGGCATAGCTCCAGTAGAAGCTTGCCTGTTTTTCAAAGGAATTTAATTGAATACTTGTCTGGATTAAGTGTTTCTGTTTGGTAAATTGAGACATTCCAAAATAAAAATATAGTCAGAGAGGTTTTTTTCACCAGATGTAGGGAGCAGGTACATGGTTTCTATTTCAACATATTTAAATATAAATATATATATATGTGTGTGTTTTCTGTGATAGAAAGGTAGAGAGACACAGCTGGCCATTTTCCTGCCTCCTCTTCATTAGACATATAATTTTTCTGTTTATTTCTATTGCACCAGTGATTAGGAACCCAGAGCTTTATTGTGATCATTGGTATTGAATCACAGAACAAAACAGCCTAAATGCTCTAGTGAGATTCTTGTGCTTGGAAGTGAGTTGGAGAAGAGCTCAGAGGAAGGACAGGGTAAGCGCCCACAACGTAGTTCAAGGAGTTGTAACTTCTCTTCAAAAAACATGTGGTTGAAGGACAGCACAGACCATGATTCTGGGAGTGCAGTGGCAGCAGGGGATGTGGGCTGGAGATATGGAGCAGCAGGATTTCATTATCAGAGACTTGATGTCAGGAAGCAATATAAGGGTTGGACTGAGTCAGTTGAAATGATTTAGCAAATAATCCACAGGTAGTTGAACTGATTTGTTGTTGAGGACTAGCTGGAAAGTTAGAACATGGGTCTTTAAAAGATTGGGTCTGGAAGAGATTGGATCTCCATAAAAATCAAAAGTTCTGAAAAACAAAATCCTAGGCATTTTATACTGGGCTCTCAAAACTGTTGGCACTGAGCTTTCCTAACTTGGGAAAGTGCCTGACTTTGAAACCTTGACTTTTTTTTTTTTTAAATAAATGTTCTGCATACTTTTCAATTCTTTAGTTGTAGTCCAGAAAAAAAAATAACCACAAAAATCAAGCCTTCCTCCTCTTTCCTATTTGTGATCTATCTTGCTGGAATTATTATTTTGCTCTGTGTTCTTGGAGGCTGCAGAGAAGGTTTCCAGAGCATTTCAATTGGAGATGTGGGCATTAGTATGCCCACAGTAAAACTGAGCCCAGGGATATCCAGCCCTAATCTCTGTCAATCTCCTGGAGCAGGCTATTTTCATTTTACTTTTGTAGTACTCCCTCTCTTAATGCCTCTTCCTTGCCTGCAGCCACTCCATTAGAAAGCCTGCAGAGCAGGAGAGGCGGATGTGTTTGATGCTGACAGGTGTCAAGAGCAAAGGAGAGGCACTGTTTGTTTGGCTCCCTGCTCATGTGTGAGGAGTTTGCAGCTCAGCTGAACACGATGGACAAGGCATGGGGCATTAGGGTATGAAGCTGGCTTGTGCTGGGCAGGGGAAGATATCACTGCTTTTAAACTGGTGGGGATCTATTCACTGCATTGCCTTTTTGCTGAGATTGGATTTGAGATTCTCATAACTAAGCAACCTGTAGGAAGAAATTGCCCTCCCTCCTCCAAGATCAGGAATTATATATTGTTTTAACCACAGTGCTCTCCAAAAACTACTACAGTTTTCTGCTGTATTTTAAAGATATACAGTCCATGTATGCTAATATAGCTGCATGAGAAATTGTGAGGACTTAGAGGCAATCTTTGGCAGAGACAATAGAACAGGCTCACAAACAGGTGGTTTTCATCACTGGATGCATAATGCTGTGTGTATGTTTTAGCCCCTTGCCTGATGCCCTGATGCTGCAGAGGAGGCAATTCTCTCTGTACATAAATCAGGATGCATTTGCTGGAGAGGGTAACAAAGTGCTTCCTTCACTGAGGCATCCTGCCTGGTACCTGTACAAATACCTCTAGGCAAGCAGGTAAACAAACAGCACATAATCTGCCATTGCTAAGGACAGCATTACTGCTCTGTGTACACAAGAAAGGAAAATATGTTTAGAATGAATGTGGATATTCTGTTCTTCATTCATGTGTGACTGAATTCTAATCTCTTTTAGTGTGCTGTAAATCCAAAATAACATACTGAAGTCAGTGCAGTTCCTGGGGATTTGTGCTACTGTAAATGAGAACAGAATAAAGAATTTTTTTCTCCTCTCTTGTGATGGTGAGAAGAAAAGCTGGATTGTCAGCCTGGCTATGCTTCTTCGCTTTGCTAACTTTGTCATAAAATGGACATCATTTAAACATTCTTTATTTTTTTATATTTAGAATATAGCAGAAGGAGAACCTTGATGGTTTTTTATTTTACAGAAATATAAACATTAAAGTAATTTTTCTTTTACACATGACTTAGAAAGCATAATTTACATGAAAGGACCCTATTATATACTCTGTCCTGTATTTGTTTATCTAATTGAATAGAAGAGCATTTACTGCAGTTTCAAAGTTAAGCCAATAAACATTTGTCTTTGTATTGCAGCAGCGATGTTTGACAATTGGGTTGGGTAACACCCGTTTTAACTTGGGTTTATTTTATAGCATTGACAAAGCAAAACTCCAAGTACATTTTCACCCCCTTCCCTGCACTATTGCCATAAGGTAGATATTTGGCAAAAGATCCTGAAAGCTTTTCTTACAAGCTGTCTGTGTTATTTACATCATCCTTATTCCCTTCACCATATAGGTCATCTCACAACTTTACATTTTATTTCACATATCCCTGGATATCCTGGATGCCTGGTGTGTGAAGCAAGATGTAGAGATATGAGCAGAGGGATTTTAAATGGACCTACCTTTATATTTCCAGTTAAAATCAAGAGGAAAGCAGAAACAAACAGACTGAACCTTTTTCTCTTATGTGCCATGCTTACACCAGAACATCTGTCCATCCACTCTACCTGCTTCAAATCCAGGAACACCATGGTTATAGGGGTGTTTAATGCTTTTTTTCACTGTCAGTTAGAAGATGCCGTTGGTGTACTTAGACATAAAAATACTTAAAGACTGCTGTATTATTTTATTTTTGCTCCATAACTGGCATTCTGGGTTGTGCTGCCTGTATCAAATAGCTCCTAGAACATCCCTCCTAATCAGTTCCTTTTGGGAGCAGGATGGTCGGGCTCGTTCTGAAGCTGTGCCAGTGCCAGCAGTGCAGGGGGACTACAGATGAGAGCTTTGTTACAGAAGCATGAGATCAATTCACCATTCCAGGCCATGTAGTAAATGCATTCCTGACTGAATGTTACATCGTTTTTATGTTCCTGGGACAGCACTGTACTGTGTCTCCTCACTGAAAGAGCCATGTTCATTAGATACAGGAAGTCCTGCTAATCATCCATGACACGACATTAACAGCTGCTGGTAGATCTTTGTATGCCCACTGATCAGGGGAGAGCTCGCAGGAGATTTGGTGCTTCTTTGCTGTGATTGTTTTCTCAGCATGCTTCAGAATCTGAAGTTCTGTGGAGAGAGAGAAAAGAAAAAAAAAAGGCAGTTAATCCTTAAGGTTGTGAGGAAAACTTTTAAAACATGCACCAGGTGGAAATCAATGCACTAGTGTCTGCAGGCAGACACATACACTGAAAAGCAATCTGAAGACTGACACTATTTGAATTAAAGGCAAAAGAGCTGCAAAGCAGTCACACAACTTAGATATCATCAATACAGTACAGGGGCTCTGCAATTCTGCACTGAGCCCTGTCTTGTTTCACATGGTTGATAGCTTTGTTTTTGCCAGTGGCTCAAGATAAACCCAATTTTCTCTCCTGTTGATTTGTGCTCCCTTTCTTTTGTATAGACAACTTCCATTACTTCCTTTAGCAGTGTACACAGATAGCTGACTCAGGAATGGAGCTGACCGGAAAAAAAAGTATTTCCAGTCTACGGACAATAAATTTTTATTTCTCCACTTGTTTTCTGCCCATTTTCTCATAATAAGAAAAAAAAAAAAAAAAGAGAGAGAAAAGAGAGAAAAGAGCATAACTGATGAATGGTGAGATGTTTGTTTTGAACTGTTTTGATCTATATGAAACCCTTTTGCTGGAGTTGATTAGCCTAGTGGCTGCTTTGTGCATAGTGAAGTCTTCAGGAATCTATCCTGGGTGCCAACAGTTATTCCTTAGCCCCAGCTTGGGATCTCTGACACCTCTTTGTGGGTGAGATATAGCAGGATTTCTACAGATTATTCTCCAGAACAATCCATTGTTCATGCAGGAGTCCTGTGTGTCCGGCTCCCATCCAGTTTATGGGACAGACTCTCTGCTGGCAGTGTTGCTGGTTTTGGTAGAGAAAATATTAATCCAACATCCTCCTGGTAATACTAAAATAGATTATAGAATAAATCCCAAGGTGCTTTACAGAATCTGGGAGGAAAGGTACATGGCAAATCACATCTTGTACCCTGGAATCCAAGTGGTTCCCCAATGTCAGCAGCGAACAGGGGATGTGGCTTCAGAGAGCTGGATGTTCAATGTGACACAGAGGGGATATGGGCCAAAAGCACAGGAAAGCACCTTAATTCCTGGTCCTTCCAATACATGAAAATGCCCATAAACAATAAGAACCTGCTCAGGAGTGAAAGCTCTGCCAAATGAATAGTGCAGAGCTGGTAGCAGCTGCTGGCTGAAACAGGAAGGCAGCTGGTGTCTATGGGTAATGCCCATGGGGGAAACTGCCCTAGGAGGTGGCAAAGGTAAAGCAGAGCAATAATCAAAGAAATGCCCATCCTCTGGGTGGAGGTGTTTGCGTGCAGCACCTTGCTACACACCTAAGTGCCAGGCAGCTCGAGGTTGTTGATACTTTGCAAGACCATACATGGTACCATTTGCTTTAATAATAGCAATTAGTGGGCCAGTAGAATAAACAATGATTTTATAAAAATGAGGACTGATCCATTCATGGATGGATCTGGGACAAAGATTGAATCCCATGCTTGTCATCAGTCAATGCTCCCCTTAAGGTGTTCATTGTTCAGCCAGATTTCACTGCAAGATCCATACAACAGACCATGCATTTTTGTACATTTGCTGCATTGGACAGTACCCTGGGGCTCCAAAACAGCTCTTTGCTGTCAGTAATGCCTGCTGTATGCTCTAGTGCAGGCAGGCAGAAGAGCAGGTCCCGGAATCTGTTCACAAAATAAAAAACCAAAAAAACCAATATCGTGGAATACCTCAGTTTTGCCCGATTCACCTTTGCAGGGAGATGCTCTATGGCATTGCAATAGCCAGAATTTGCAGTAAGAAGCTGCAGTAAGGCAAGTTTAAATGAAAATTAAGAAGTGTCTTTCTAACAGTGGGCATCATTCACCAGGGGAGCACAAGTTCCAAGAGAAACCACCTCATGGCTGATAATTAGTATGGTAATTTTTGGTAATTTATAGCCAAGTTGATAGATTACACCAAATTTCATCTGTTACATACTGTAGCAAAGCAAGTAGGGATTTGTCTGGGGAGAAGTGCATGGCAGAAAATGCATTGGTTCCAGTCCTCCCCCACCTCCTGTGTCCTCTTACTTGGTGTCTCTCCTGTGTTCCCAGCAGGAGCCTCAAACTGCAGGGCTGGCACCTTCTGTGCATGCAGCTCAGGGACAACAGGGCTGCTCACTTGGTATTCACGGTGATGTAGGTGAAAGAGGACTTAGGTTTCATGTTTCTGCATCTTCACCCTTCCTTTTGTACTTCCCTCCCTTTAATTTGAGAGTTCAGCACTGATGGGAGAAAAGGCTGGGAGATCTGGCTCTGAAGGAGATGAATCCTAGAACAGAACAGGAGTCTTCAGGCTCCAGTTATTTCTACCTGGTCACAGAGAATAAGTTTCTGTTGTTACTGGATTGCACATGCAGGCAGGACAAGAGGCTTGAAGCCCTCAAATGTTATCTGCTGTCAGCCAACAGCATAAAAAATGTAGCACTTGAGTTCCAAATCCTGGGAATTGGCCATGAGGATTCACGATAAATAAGCATTTCAATTTCCCTGCTCTAGGAGTCTTTAATGATTTTGTGTTTTTCTTCACAAACGTGGAGGCTTGAAATGAATTATTTAGGTGAAAGATGGCTCTTTCTTATGATTATGATTTCTTGTCTTTGTCTACTTAGACACACAGCACTGCAGGATAAAGAAAAACATCAGATTTGCTTTGATATCCTTAAACCTGGAAACAATGGATTCATACCAGAGAATGAGACTCTTGTGAAACTGAAGATGAAGTCTTGGCTTTAGCTGCAGAAGTAATTTTAACAGGCATCCACATGTGTTTAATAAAATCAGATTTCCACCTTTCCAACTGGAGCTTTAGTCACAGCAGCATGTTTTGCAGTTCCCATTCAAGCCAAGCAGTATGTGATAGTAAGAACACTGTTGCTGGAGCAGGGAAAGTGGAATCAAACAGCATGGTAATCCATCTCACACTTCCCAGCCAACAAACTGAGCAGGAAAGTGTTAAATCTCCTCCAGCAATGCTGTATGGGAGCCTGCCAGTCATCACTGCCTTTATTTGCAACTCAAGCAAAGAAGTAGATCCTCCAAATTAGGTCATCTGTTTTCTTCATTCTGAAAGATTTTTATTAAAATTAAAAGTGTTGTCTACTTCTTCTCCCAGAGAGAAAAGAAACATTGGCATCTAAAGTGGTGGAAGACAAACACTTGGTGCTGGGCAACTTGATTAAAGTATATTCCTTGTAATGAGTGGTGCCTCCCTTATCCTGCCATTGTGTTCAGACAAGAAAAAAAAAAGGAGGGCCTGCCCTTTCCCATTGTACAGTCACATTTTCCAAGTGCAGTGAAAATGAGTTTTATAAAAAGCTCTAAAAAATAAAAAAAAAAGAAAGATGAACTCTGTCTTTTAGTAAACCACTGAAGCAACTCTTCTATGAAGGCAACCTTGTGCACCTTGTATGTAGGAAAACTGTTGGAGTTGGTGCTCTATCTAACCTACCAGAGAAGGAAGATAATAGTGATAAAAATGGTCTGGGATAAATGTTATCAGAGCTTTGCTTAAAAGTTTGCTGCTAGAATCAAAGCTGATTTTCACTTGGGAAAGGTAATAAAGGAAAAAGTGATTTGCAACAGAAGACTGTGTTCGTACTGTTATATTTTTATCATGGCCATCACCAATACTAACATCAGCATTTATCTACCAGTGTACATTAACCAGCAGTCCCCTAATACATTAACAGGCATTATTAGCTGTAATAGCTTAGTTCAGTCAGATGTAGCAAGAGAATCACAGAGTCTCTGCATCATGTTTGCCCTTATCCAGAGAGAGTTGCTTGTGGGCATTCACCTGTGTGCAAACTGGGCAGAAAAAATGAAAACTGTGCATTGTATGCCTACATTTTGGAAACATTAAAAAGAAGCTGTAGTCAGTAGAAATACATACCTATCCTCAAAAATAAAAGCCCCAACAAAGAAAATTTGAGACTCAGGCTAAGCCATGTCCTCAACTCTGTATTGTGGCACTTCTGTTTGTTTTAAAGATTCAGCATGGATTTTCCTTGGTATCTTTGTGTGCTGAGTTTTACTGTACTGGTTCCACCACCAGCAGACTCAGTAAACAAGGATGTGCCCAGGGAAAAACAGACATGGTTAAAAAGATCTGTGTTGCCAGCCAAAATCTGATGAGGTTAGTTTGGGTTTCTAGCAGCCAAAATAAAACAGTTGTGCAGGGCCAAGAATTTTGAGATAGAGAGGGCTGGAGGAATTCTAAATATGCTACAGAAGTGGAAGCAACTTGGCAAAATCCTTGGTCGAGATAGAGAAACAACATTTCTCTCTAGCCAAACAACAGGGTGGTGTTGAAAGAGAGAGTGAGATGGCAAAACCCTTGGGCAGAGAGAGGATATCCAGGAAGGAGTGTTTGAAACTTGGGTCCAGATGGAGATTAAAAGTTAACTTCAATGAAACACCCATTTGCTCAGATATTTGGTTCACTGTAAATATAAATTCTTGACCTAAAATTCTTCTTTAGCATGATCAAGGGATCTGAGCTGACCAAATAGTTCCGAGATCCAACAAAAAGACAGCACTCTTGAAGCATACATAGATAAATATATATCCCTCCATCTATACTTACAAATATGTGTGTTAAATGGACATGTTTTGACATAATAGTTGAAATAATAGAGAGAAATATTTCATAGTAGAATAGTATTAAACAATTACAGTAAAGAATCTATTCTCCTTGTGTTTAACTTTAGTTCTGTATCGACACATTAGCTTTTAGGTTTTCTTCTTTTCCTTCCTAATTTTAGGGATAATTACATTCCCTGTAGCTGCTTCACTAATAGAAAGGAATTTACCTATGGAGCCTGCATCAGAGAAGCTTAAGATATAAATGCTTGTACCTGTTTGGCAAGAGAATTAGCAAAGTGATGCTAATTGACACTGAACACCTTGAGGGGGGATATTTTTATAGTCACCAATTAAACACTAATGTGTATTGATTGAGAGGAAAGCAGTGCACACATCAGTTCCTCAGCACAAAAAAAAAAAAAAATGCACTCATCCAGCATAGCGTTTTTGCTGTGTGATTTTCTTTGTTTTTAGCACCAAGTCCAATATAAAAGGCAGGTACTTTCAGTTAATTAAAATTACACATTTTATCCAGGAACACATCAATAGATAGGTGTGTAAAAGGTAGAGATGTTATCACACTCAAAGGGAACATGGGTTTGGTTCACTCTTACTCTTTGAATTTGTGTTTGTGGCTTATTACCATTGTAATCAACAAAATATAAATCTCCTTCCAAGCGCCTGCTTGAGCCTGACAGATCCAAGGGAGCATTTTACAGCAGGACCTTTCCATCCCGACCCCCGGACTGCTCGGGGTCTTTTTTGATTTTTGTGTTGGAGCTGTCAGAGCTCACAGATGTAGTGTTGTGGTTAGTCAGCAAAAACCAGCCCTGTGTTGCTCTGCTGGTGTCTGGCGTGCAGAGCCTGGGCTGCAGGAGAGAAGGGATGCACGTGCCCCACAGGGCCTGGAGCCCACTGAGGGCGGAGACACAGCTCGTGCCAAAATATGCAAGGAATTGAAATGAAGATTCATTCTCCTAACCCTATACAACATGCATTTCCAAAAAAATGCCTAGATCTCTCATCAAAGTAAAATGTAATTAGGGATATTATTGCATGCCTTCTTAATTGGAACGGCTTGTGACAGAGAAGTATTTGGGAGGATAACAAAGTGCAGACGTTGTGTGTGCACGGCTCTGATGGAAATGCTGCCCAGCACATCCATGTGCATGCAAAGCAGAGGAATGGTGAGGGTCAGTGGGACTGCCCATGTGCCCAAAGTGGTTCACGTGCAGAAAGGTTGGCTCAGAGCTTATGCTGTAATCACAGTAAGACACTGTTAAGGTTCCTCTGGGCTAAGCAGGAACATGTCACTCCCCTGTGAGCACTAGGGAGTACTTTAACAAGTCATGTGTGACTGTAAGTGCCACATTTTCTCCAGAAGCATGAAGGAATTATCAACTTTCTGCTCTGTCTTGAAGTTTTTGTCCCAAATACAAAACCAGCCATGTCACCGAAAGGACAAACAATTGTGCAGCCAGTTCAGAAAACTACTGTTGTGAGACCCAGCCATGAGAGTGAGAAAGCAGCAAATGGATGGGAAGAATTCCCACAGACAGGGTAGTGGAGAGAGACCATAGATGGGATTTGGGCACAGTTAGGGAGGGGTTGACACCGGGGGGTGAAAGATGCCTTCATTCTTCTCATGTGGTTGGCTCTGCACTGCCATAGCCAGAGGAATAATACCCCAGGGGACTGCTCTCCCAGACAGTCTGGCCATGGGCCAGGTATTAATTTCTCTGGGTTCCTGTGTGGAAGCAGGGAAAGTGAAGAAAAGTGTTAGAAATGAAAATAAGATGAGAATATTAATGATGTTTGCCATGGGTTTCTTCTTAGGCAGTGTGCTGCTTGCACACCCCCAGAGTAAATGTAGAAACAAGTTTGTTATTTTCACATGACTAATAACGTAATTTTTTTATGTAGTACATTTCTTGGTGGAAGGGAAGTGTAGCTGGAAAGATTTATTTTAATGTGGTGCATTGAGAAGAGCTGTTGCCTGATATTCAATAGTTAAGTTGAAGTATCGGACACTGTAGTAATAAAAACCTACTTGCTTTGATCTTGTAGTTAAAAAATGATTAAAGTATAGAATTGCATGTGCTGACATTAGACCTCCACCCACAGAGAGATTTAAAACTGTCAGGGGAAAAAGGAAAGTTGAAAGACAGCTTAAATATAATAATTCAGAAATTGAGCTGCTTTGTTATTTCAAAGATGGTCAGAGTAAAGGGGATTTTTCGTACCCTATTTGTTACACTTGATCTAAGAACCTTATCCCAGGACATTTCCTCTTGCATACAACCAAAAAGATGAAAATTGCTAAGAAGAGGTAGCATAGGAGAGACCTCCTTTTCCATACTTTGTGTTGAACTGAACTCAGTGAATTCACAGCCTTAGGGATTCCCTCTTCCTCTCCTGGTACCTCCACCCTGTGCAGGGTGACCTCTGCCCTCCCTTCTGCATGCTGCAAATAGAAAAGATTGCAGAATTCAGTAATACAGTTTGCAGGATGGAAAGCTTTCTTCTTTTAATTGTATGCATATTGTCATCTCCCAGGCACATGAAATTACCTTGTGGAATTGCAATTATGAACTTAATACTGGTTTATCTAATTGTTAAAGAATACAGAGTTGGATTTCTGGCCTCTGACATCTAAACTGCTCCAACAAAGGCACACCCTACACCCACACACAATCCTGATTTAAGTCAGTAGGAAGCCTCTGGTTTTGCATAAGCATTTTGCAGCCAGTATAGAGACTTACAAAAATGTATTGGCTGATGCTTACATGATTGCATCTGCCCAGCCAGGTTTCTTAATTCTTTTGTAGCCACAGCTTTGCTTATGCAAAGTCAATATTTGATCTTGCAGTGTCCTTGATTATACAGATAATTTTGATTCTCTGGCGAATTACAGACCCTTAGTGTTTTGTCAAACATTCTTCAATAAAAGGACTTCTGTGATTAAAAAACCACGGTAGCACTCATTGCAAATGACCCTGGAGATCAGACAGAACATTAGATCAGTCAGTTGGATTTCACTAAGACTGCTTCATTCCTATTAACATGATGATCCTGATCAGAAATTGCAGAGTGACTGAGGTTAATGTTGCTGTTCTCCGAGAATAAAGTCCCAGCAATCACACCATGTCATCCCTAAGACATGAGATATGCTAGGACAAGAAGATTCCAAGACAGCTTTCTGGAATCAGCTTCATTTACACAGGATACAACATTTTTGCTTTTGAATTGCCTGCCATGTTGGCAATGCCCTGCTGTTCTTCTGCTGTGTCTTTACCAGATGTTCATTGCTGAAGCACGCACTTCAGAAAACATGTTGGCTTTTGGGATAAGTAGGATTCTTGCAACTCACTGGTTTGATATGCATTGCCCTTCTCAAGATCGAAATTTAAATACTGTGTGTCCAGCTGCTGGGGTGGACAAGAAGTTCATTTTGTTCTTCCAACCAGCAAGGATCCAATTGCCACTTGAAGAGGTCCAGGACTCCTGCAGGACAAACTCCTCAGGCACCAGAGTTGCCTTTTCAGAAAACCATTCTCATCATGCATGTGGACAAGGGAACCTTCCAACCATGCAGAGTTTCCCTGTGTTGTTTGCTGAAAGGATCATTTCTTTCCTGATCATCTGCAAAGCACACTGAAATCTGCAATGAGAGTTCCCTTCAGATGAGAAAAATAGTGTTAAACTCTCAGATTCTTCTGTCTGAAGGTCTGTTTCCTGGCTAATTTTGAATTTTCATTGCTTCATGAGATGGAAGGACAACAACCTGGCATGATGAGGCAGCGTTTGTGTCTTGGAAATGCGGGTGTGTTCTCCAGCATCTCAGTCCCTTGGGGGCATTGAGAAACTGGTTTAGGATCTTGCTTATCCTCAAGTTAGTCTTAACAACTGGAAGTAGAATTTTAAGATACTGGTGTAATAGAGGATGTAGTAGCTGTACATAGCACATGGATTAGGTATAAATGGGGAAAATAAGAAAGTTCCACAGAAAATCATAGCAAAGTAGATCTCCATGTTTGGCCAGCTCCATCTGCACTGACTCTGGCTATAAGGGAATATCCACTGGGAAATGGGCTCTCCCAGGCAGAGCTGTCAAAGAAAGGTACCCAGTCAGACTTGCAGAGAACAGGACACCATGTGCCTTTGGGCTCCTCTGAAAATTGAAAGAACGAGATGTTTACAGATCATTTCAGACAACAAAGGTTTGTCTTGGGGTTCTACTTCAACATGGCAGGAATGGACATATTTTAAATGCTCACATTCTCTATGCAAAAAAAATAAGCTTTCAAGTTGAAATAGCAAAGAACATCTTGAAGCTTATATCTGTGGAAATAAACCTTCCAAACTAATAGTAAATGACTATTTATAATTGCCTGTTGGGATGTCTGACATCAGATGGTTGTACTACTAACATGAGAATGGTATCTGACAGGTTGGGAAAAACACATGGCAGAAGATGGGAATATTGATTTGTAGGCAAAATTTGGAGGGAGGGGGAGGGAGACAACAGCCAAGAATGTGCTTTACTTTTTAAGAAAGTGACATTCCTACCACCAAAACAAAAACCTGAGAAAGAAAGCACATTCCAAAATGATATCATCACATTCCTTCTATACAGACAAACATGCAGCACTGTAGCTGCTGTTTCCTGCGTTTGTGATTTGCCTCAAAGAGTGTTTCAGTGAGAGAGGTTTTCAAATAGGAAAAGAAATTCAGTTTCAATGTCCTTAAGAGTCTCTTAGCAAAGTTAGACTGTCTCTCTGAGGCCAAGACTGGCTTAAACAACAACATCTGGGCTGACTAATACATCAACTTGTAAATTTGTGATGGAGGTAGAAAGCAGGTTTTCTGGTCTTCAGTGGCACTTTTTAGAGAATATCCACATATTGTATATTCTGGTGGATGCTTTAGGCTGAATAATAGACATAACGTGAGATTCAATTTCTATTGTACTGAAACAGAAACTGCAAATTGCCTTGATTTCCAGGTTTGTACATGGATAGGAGGCCTGTGAGGCTTGAGAGGATTTGTGTTAAATTGACTCACTGAGTGTAGCAAACCACAACAACACCTGACCAGGGATGTGGTGATTCTCCATCATCAGGAGACTGGACCAAGCCATATTTTTGCAAACCACCGGCAACCACAAATTGAGACCACAGGGTTGAGCAGAAGCTTCAGCATGACTTTCTTCACCTTTGGGTTGCTCCAAAGGTCAGACTGAATTATCATGAGATCATGAGCTGTGACTGCATGGGCTGCCACAGCCCGAGATCAGCGTGGGGCTTTGCCTGTGCTGTCCCATTCAAGGTGGGGAGAAAGGGACAAGGGGATTCAGGCTCCCATAATTTACAGGCTGCCAAATGTCTTAGAGCAGCAAAGCAGGCAGTCTCACTGCAACTGCATGGCAGGGGACTTGCTGTTGGTCTGCTCTCTTCTGAGTTCCATTCTGGTGTAACTCAGTGGCTTCCCACAAAATAAACATAAATGTAACTGAAGGGAGAACAAATTCATGATCAATTGAAAAAATGAAAGTCTGAGATTCCAGTGCTTTTTGGACTAGAGACTGCAAAACCATGGCTCTAGGTATGTTATTGTGCAGTATGTAATTCTGAATTCTGTTATTATGAATAACACAGAGTGTTATTTAGAAACCCTGAATTTCATCACCAACCATGAACACCTGGGGGATTTCTGTAACTGTTTCCCCATAGTCCTACCTTCTATCATTAGCACCCTAAAATCAGCATTCAGGCACAGACACTGTCCTCTTGTGTGATTTATGACAATCTAATCCTTCCCTTTCCATTTCTGTTATCTTTGCTATACAACATCTCTCTCACTGATTTCAAATGCAAGTTTTGAGAGGCAGGGTCTGCCTCTGTAAGTGTGAAGAGGTCTTGTTCTCACTCAGGGTTGCAGTACAAACCTGCAAAATTATTATAAATATTATTATAAGAAATAATATTTATTTTTGAAAGGACAAACATTTACCCAATCCTCGACTCAGGTCAGTAGCTCAATCCTTATACCAAATAAGTGCATTTTGCACAAGTGGTGCCAAATTACCATGTCTTCCCAAACACCGAGGTCATTGTAAAATCTCTCTTGGTTTCAAGATTACTTTTTGGGTGATGAACCATCTATCACAGCAGAAGCCTGATGGTCCAGCAAAGAGAATTGCCATGGCAAAATTGTGCCCCTCACAGCCTTTTCCAAACCATTCCCCTGCTGATTGCAGTTTCTCTCCAAATGCTATTCTGCTTTTATAGAGTGTGTGAACCTCCTCCATCCTGCTGCCCCCAGACTGGCAGCTGCTCCTTCTATCCTTGAAGCACTGAGGGAAGCTGTGAGTGGCGTGTAGCTCTTCCTCCCCTCCAAGCAAATGACGAGGTTATGTGGCAGATCCATGTTTCCTTTGTTATCTTTTTGTTTGAAGAAACAGGGGTTTAGCCTGAGCAGGTCTGCAGAGGCATTCAATTAAACAAAGACATTTTATTTTATCCTCTGTTTAATGAAGAGGAAACCAATAGACAATCTTCTCTTCCTCTGGGTGAGGAAGGCATTGACACATGCTATTTTTAGTTGTGAACTAATGCAACCTGCAAAAGGATTTTATGCAATTTACCAGGAAATGAATCCCCCTTAATTTCTAAAAACTTGAACTTCAGGGAATGTGAGCAGCTCACACTACACTGGAAACTCGTGTTCCTAAATGCACTTGAGTTTTAAAACAAAACAAAGAAAAATTCAGACCAAAAGCAGGCAAAACCCCAGCATTTTTAGGCAAGCAATTCTTCTATCTTGATCATAATTTGGGATACACTTGCTGGCACTGGAGGGCAAGGTTACATTTTGTTCTTGTTCCTCTCAATGCTGGTAGCCTAGGGGAAAGGATGGCTGAACTGGACTGGATGGGGAGCTGTGGGCATGGCCTGGGCACTGGAACTCCATCTCCAGGGAAAAGCATTGGCCTCAGTTATGCCAGGCAACAGTCCTGAGCTACAGGACTTTGATGTATTTATTGCTGCTGATGATTCATAAGACACTTGAGAAGAAAACTAGTTCCTCATATCCCAAAACAAGTTTCTAAGTCTGGGTAGTGTAGCTGTAAGCTGAGCTAATTAAAGATAATTTCTTGTATATGACAGGAAGATGCTGATAACATCAAACCCTAATGGAGGGAGATGGGAGAATTTCCCTGAGCTACGTGATTGCTGCTGAGAAAGTAGAGCTTGGCAGATGGAGGAAGATGGAACTGATTTCCAATTTAGCCTTCTATTAATGTTTTATGAATTTAAATTTAGCATAGTAATTCACTCTTCTGTAATCTTTGCAAGTCTCCTATTTCCTTTCCATGAACTGCTGAAATGAATTCTGTAAAAATATCTGTGTATACACATATCAGAAGTCTCTCCTGTCCAAAGGAGGAACAAGAGAATCTCAGTACAAATTCCACAGCAACTGCCCTTCCTACCATATGAGGCTCAACATCCTCATTCTGTCAAAACTTCCTCTGAGCACTGTGGCTTAGATCCAGGTTTGTCTGGGTCCAGCTTCTCAGGTATAGATGGGTAAGAGTGAGCAGAGGACACACATTGTTTTTATTCTCTTAATCTCTCTGAGCAATTAGGCTTTGGCAGAGGAAGGGTGAGAGATGCAGTGAGAGTCCTTTGCTCCCCACTCTGCGTGGGCTTGAGCTACAGGCTGTGTGATTTTACCCAGTGCATTCTTATGGCACTTAGGGAGTGCTCTGGCAGCAGGCCATCAAGGCATACTGATGGCATCCCAGGAAATCTCTTTAGAGAAATGCAGGAAAGTAAAATACATATCCACCCACCCTGGGCACTAGGGACTGTCTGAGAGATGGATGCTGATTCATTCTGCTAAAAAAACCCCCAGTAGATGGAATGCCCAGCATGAATTACCTTCTGCCTCTCTTTTCATTGATTATAATTTAATCATGTAGGGAGCTGGCTTGGACTCAGAAACCTGAGACAGGCAGATGAACTTGGACAAAAAGCACTCAGCTCCAAGGAACAAGACGGAAACAAAAAGTTACTTCTCTCAGGGCATGTTTCATGCCATGATTGATAAATGTGTCTGTGTACCAGGCTTAACCCCTGGGAGATCCCCATGGCTTTCACACTGCCAGGCCCTATACAGGCTGAGGGCCAGTGGGTGAAGGATCAGCACATGCTGGCAAGTTAATTGGGGTTTTGGTCATGCTGGCATGAATCTAGAGCAGCTCTCCCAAAGCCAACAGCAGCTGCTCTCTGACTGTGCCACTGACACATGGAAACCAGAGAGCAAAATGCTGTGGATTTGGGAGCTGCAATTAGCAGCTCCAAAAATGATGGAATCCCATGAGGTAGTGCATCAGCTGAGAGCAAGCAGAAGGATTCCCAAAATATAAGCATGATTCTGTAGAAAATCAGTAAGAAAAACAGAGTGGGGAGGGAATTTTGCCCAGCAGGGTGTCCCCAGCAGGAAGAGACTCTTTATTTGGAGAAACATGACTTTATTGTGTCGATTGTAGCACTTTTTCTTATCATGTGCTGTTGCACAAAGAGAAAAGAGGTGTCTGCAAGAAGGCCTAACATGCTGATGCTGATTTAGGTGTGACTGGGTGTAAAAGCACAGTCATTTCAGAGCTGGGGTAGCTGCTGCTGGCGATTTAGCACTGCATATCTCAGGGTCTGTCTGCTCCGACCGGCTTCCTGCCACTATCCACCATTATGTATCAGCAGGAAATTACACTTTTATGAGCGATTTACCTTTAAACAAACACTACTACACAAACAATATGGTATTGAATTTGGTGGTTTGCCTTTTAAGTATTACAGTGAAAGACTGTAACAGCTGTCTAAGCTGATAACTACTACCTAGGGTAAGAATAATGTTGACTGAGTTATTAGTCAATTGTTTAACTAAATCTAGCTGCATCTCTCTCTTTTAACTGTGTGGCATTTACAGTTTCTTTAAACAATATAGTCCCTTGAAACATGTAACTGGTTCCTTGGGTGGGAACTTTATGGATAAAGAATGTTTTGGAAGTCAGATCATATTTTTAATTTAAATTTTTGTATTTCTGTGTTTATTCCTTTATTTTTCATAGCCAATGCCTGGAGGGAACAGTCTCCTAGAAGTGAATTTCCATGTGGCTTGCTAAATTTAGCAGATGAGTTGCAACCACAACTTGTGGCTAAAGGTGACTAGACTGCACAGCTGGATGAATTTTGGCAGAGCTGGATTGAGACAATGTAATGATACCACTGCATATCTCCTGCAGTGGCTTTTCTGAGAAGGTTTGTCCTAAAATGGGGGGGTCATTTTGTAAGGTGCTGAATGCCTGCAGCCTTCAAGAAGACTCTCAAGCCATTGCAAAATAGGACACAGCATGTGTGGAGGAGGTGGACCTATCAAAATTCTTATTCCCTTTTTGAACAATCAGGGTTAACTTCAAGCCCAGTTGAGACTTCCAGACTTTGAGGCTCCACAGTTTGGACCAGATCCAAGGTCCAGTTAAGTCACCTGGAGATTTTCCACTGACTTCACTATGCTTTGGACTAGGCAATTTGAAAGGCTATTCCTGTGAATTCAAATGCCTAAAGTCAAACATGGCTTTATACAATTGAAAATCACCTGCTTTGTATGTTTTCAAAGGCAGCTCCACCACTCAGCAGTAACAATGTAGAATTGGGTTGAAAGGGTGAAAATAGAGGTGGATGTGAAGTGACTCTTCAAAAAGTCTGTGGCAATGGTCCAGCTCTGCCACACTGAAAATGAGAAGTTTTAATGCAGACTTTTTATGGTCATTCCTGAACCAGATTTAAAGGGAAAAAAAATCTTGTCGCTATTGCAGAACAAGCACTCTCCTCGTGTTTTATAGATTTGAACAATCCTCACTGCATTCTTTGAAAAGAGAAACACTTCAATGCTTCAAGGCATTCCTTTTGTTGTATCACTTCTACTACCATTTTAAAGCCAATTTTTTGATATGAGCTCTGGTGATACTCTGGAGTTGGTCTCTACCAACAGCCCATTTTCATCAAATCACACCTGGAGTCGTTTGCCCATTGCAGGAAGAATCAGTGCTATGCCTCAGAGACAAACTGTTCTCTGCAGCTTTGCACCTGGAACAGCCTAGTTCCAAAGAACCAGCTCACCCCTGAATTCATGTACAATCTACAAATAAAGGCAATCTCATGTCTTTTGTCCCACCATTTGTTTTTTGAAAGTACAGTTCCCCTTTACCTATGATTGCTTTTTGTAACAGAAATCCTGAATTTCTAAGTCGAGCTTATATCACTGTCTTTATGGTTTTCTTCTTTCAAACAAGGTCAGTTTTGAAAATTCTTGTATATATGTGCAAATTCTTGTACAATTATGTGGGTTCTGATGTAAGTGCCCAAAAGTTTAGAGGACTAGGCCCTTCTTTGTCTTATTACATGGATGAAAAGGAAGAAAAGAAAGGTGACAGAGGATTTATAAAGCCTCATGATCTACTTCTATAGCTTATTTTCTGCCCATGTCTAAGTTTCTAAAGGGTCCTTTCTTCATTAGAGGGCTAATTATTTTGTCTAGTGAGCCAAAGCATAGATGAATATTGGATTAACAGTGCCCACTAATTCTTCCTCAGCAGGTGGAAGGTTTGATTCTGATGTGCTTGGTCGTGGTGTAAAGGAAGAGTCATGACCTGGAACCAAATGAATATGGAAGGGCACTAAGGAAGATGAGATCAGAAGGAGTTTCTATTACTGTCTGGGCAGCTCCCTGCTGATGTAGCCATCCTTGAAAGAATAATAAACTCTTACAGCTGACTTTTCAGGTCCTTGTGTATTTTGGGGCACAACAGCTATTGGTCACAGAGAAAATAAATTATCTATTTTCAAGCTATTTTCCTTTTTTTTGTTGTTTGTTTGGTTTTTGTTGTTGCTTTGTTTGGTTTTGGGTCCATACCAAACTGGGAAGAACTGCAGGTGATGATGAGTATGAGGTTCTTAAATGCACAAAAATGGCAGAACAGCCTTGAACACAAATAAAAAGGAGCACTTCCCTGTAATACAAGTTGTCAAAAGCACTGCCTCTAAATGCAGAACAAAAAAAAAATCTTTTCAAACAGTTTAATGGCCAGGATGAATGAAAGAATCTGTGTATGCTTTACAAATGACCTGATTACTGCCAGCTCACATGCTTGCTCTGCAGTTGTAGTACATTAGAATTTGAAGTAGGATGTTGTTAGCAACTCTTTGCGTGGGGTGGAATTTGAATCAAAAGCTATAAATGACCTGTGACAGCAAAAATGAAAGTGCAATTGCTTTCTCACATGACCTATTTCTTTTAGTGTCATTAAACTCAATCAATGATTAACCTTTGGTTTAACAGTGCTTGTCATTTCATAGCAAATCAAGTAGAAAAAAATGTTGTCTACCTGAATAATTCCCTAGAAAATGTCTCTGAGGTACATTAATAGTTTGAGAGGTGAGAGGCTGGCCTAAATTTGAAGTGCAAAATCACTGAGTGCAATTGAGGGAATGAGAAACATCTGACTATCCATTTGGCTTGCAGAAATCCTGCATGCAAACCCAGACTATAGGAAGACCTGGTGTCTTCTTGCACGAACAGGGCAGTGTTTGACTCACAAGTAACCCACAAGAAATAGCATTGAATGATTTCACAGAGCCTTCATCTCACTAAGACTGTTTTTTTTACATAATAACTTTATGTAGTAAATACATACAAACAATGTGTTGTAATCCAAGATTCTCTGGATATGGTTGTGTTTTTTTGATCTTCATTGAGATCAAATGAGTTACGTTACTTTACACTGAGTTAAGTTCTAGCTGGAATGAATTTCCTTTTGGCAACCAATTAGGATGTTTAAAGAATTTACTTTTATTTCTTGATCTCAAAAGTATTTGTGGACAGTTCACATGGACAATAAATTACTGTGCCTAACTGCCTGTATAATTATGTCATTTGCATATGCTAACAAGGTACATTATAGGTATGGTGTTTTCACATGCCTTTTATCCAATTAGCTCATTGTACCCAGCAGTCTTGTGTTCTGCCCCTCTGTCACCAAATTATTAAGAGTTGTGAATTGAAAATGGTTCCATTCATATGGTGAGTCTGTGCAGACAGACCTTACTCAGAAGAAATGTGGCTTCTGCTGTTTGCAATCCTGATTTATTCATTACACATGAGGGGAGGGTATGCAGGGCCCCCAGATAAGCTGGGGAGCTTGATGTGGGAGATGAGAATTGATTGAGAATTTCACAAAAAGTTGTGCTCTAAAAAATACAGAATTCCCAGGATGACTTCTTGTGCTCATCAAGCACCTTTCAACTGAAGGCACATGAAATAATTAACCTTTGCTTGCTTTCATTCATTTTGTTCTCAAAAGGAAAAGTTGCACATGGTGAGATCGATCTCTTTCCTCTTTTTTTCCATATCCAAGTGTTCCAATGCACTTTGTGTAGCATTTTTACTTCAATCCCATTGAAGTGGGATTCATTCAGGTGATTCAGCCATACTCATGTGCCTTCATGTGCAGAATCATACCCAGCTATGTTTCTTTTAAAAGAGGATTTGCATGTAGATTTGCACTAGGGAGGATAAAAATTTTCATTAGATTTCCTTCCTAAAATTTTGGCACAAAATATGTATGATCCTGCACAAGGATCCTGGTAAAAGCATCACCCTGTTAATAGTGTTGCAACATGGTAGTACTGTCATCATGGTCAGTGAAGTCAGAGCAGTGTTGGGAAAGTATAAGGGACAAGAAGGTTAAGTTTATTATCCCCAGTGCTCTTTTCTAGCTTATCCTTTTTTAAATTGTGAATGTTCCCAAAGAAAACTGCAGTGTCAGTTCAGGAACAGCTCCTATTTTATTGTCATATGATTAAAACCTCATTGACTCAATGACAGCTTAATTAATCACTGGAAAAATGAAAAGGAGATAAAAATTGGGGCAACAATTTGCAAGCAGTATGCAGGGAAGAAGGAAATGGGTTAAAAGAAGTGTGGAGAACATGGTTTTCAGTTACTCTGTTTTCTCCTTTTCCCTTCTTTCTATCCCATCCATGTCACTCCAAGAAAAGCAGCTGGCATCTGTAGCCTGTTGTGCAGATGGGTTGAGAGGAGCACATATTCCACGATGTGTCTGGCACAATTCAAAAGTGGCTGGTGACTGATTGTGTATTTGCCAGCAGCCAGTGATTAGGGAGGCTCGCTGTAGCCATGGATGTCTGGCAGCACACGGAGTCCAAGAGACTGAGGGCATAAGGAAACATCACATTAATGTCTCTCAAAGCACTGGCCACATATGCAGCCACTTGGTAGACACAGCCTGCAGGGTGAGTATGTCCCTTTTCCAGACTTGTCATTTTCACAGGAGTCCCAAGTTTTCGTTTTTATTCCTAGATGTATGAAATATGCAGTGGAATGTGTTGTTGTGTGTGTACACCTTGTGAGAAATGATGCTTGGCCTGAACAACTTGCAGTTTAAATAGGCAGGAGCAGCAAAGGGCTGGAGATGGAAGATTTTCCCATTCCACGGGGAAGGAACTGAAACATGGAGAAATAACATTGTTGGGTGAGACGTGGGCATTGTGACAGTGGTGAGAGCTAAATCCCACTATTGCAAGCCTTTGTTGAGGGTTTTAGCTTCAAAATGATTTTTTGCCTGTATGCACAAGGCACACCTTTGACTTGATTCCACTTATCTCTTTCCTCCAGCAAGGCAGGGCTCTGCTAACCTTGAGCACAGGTCAGATGCCAACCTTACCAGGGTTCTGTGCCTCTCCTCAATTTCCACTGTGGCTTCGCTGTCATCACCCTTCTGCAGCACAGCTGGGACACAGTGCTTGCTTTTTGGAGGAGGCACAGGAGCCACTAATCCCTTTCAGTCTGCTCCCTGCCCACCCAGCCTGGTGTAGGACCAGGAGAGAAAACAAGGCACAGGCAGGCCGATGGCATATGACACGGAGAGGATGTTGACATGGCTGGAGCAACATTCCTACAGAGCCAGCCGCTGGCAGGCAGCTTTGCCACGGACTTTGCCATGCAGGCAGGACATGGCATTGCTCAGGAACTCTCTGGAGCCTCTCCCTTGTTTTTCTGGAATGGTACCAGCACAAAGCTGCAGCAACACGCTGGTGATTGAGGCCCAGCATGAATGGCGGGGCTGGACTGGTAACTTTGCCGCATGCCAAGAGCGACTCTGCCAGAAAATTCACCGCCAGCAGCATACTTGCACCACATTCAGCTTTACAGACACCTTTCCAAAACAAATATATCTGCTCAGAATGAAATTCAGTTCTTTGTGAAGTGGCGTCAGGCTGGGCTGATTGGGGTTGTTTATGGAAAGTCACCAGCTCTCCAGTGGTGAGTTCTCCAGCAGCACATCCAGTCTCTGCATTCCTCATCACAAAATTAAGAGCCCTCTTCCAACCTACACTCAGTACTCAGACTTCTGATGATCTTCAGGAGAGGCCAAGGCAGAATATCTTCCTCCTTTTCCTCCATCACTGGGTGATCTTTCTTATTATAAGACTTATGCACTTCCAGTGCTGTGCCCCTGGTGAACTGGTCTGGTCACTAACCCACCTCCAGCCTCAGTTTCCCATCAGATAATCCCAATGGCACCTGCTGCCCAACCATTTGGCTGTGATAGACCACCCATGGACTCTAGCAGGACCTCAGCCAGCATCCAGTCACTGAAAACCAAAAAAACCCCTTTATTCTGACACACTCTCACACCTCTTCTGCATTGATGCTCTTCCAGGTGATCCAGCAACTGAAGGAGGATTTGGACACCACTAATAAATGTGGTTGCTCCAGAACTGTCCAGGTGGCAAGGAATGGCTCTCTGCCTCTGCCCTGGGCACAGACAAGGACACTGCTGTGGCTGCACCTGAGCAAGACCCAGGACCAACCTCTTTTGCCAGAGGTTGCATGAACAAAATACTTGCATGAACAGAAATAAAACAGGCGACAGAGAATTGGGAGTGTCAGGATTGCAGATCAGTGTTGACCACCTTTCTCTGCAGTGGGAACACCTGTGCATCAGACATGGAACCTCAGTCCTTGGTCAGCCTCTATATATTATTCATGGTTATAAATTGCTATTGTACACCCTGATATTGCAACCTGTTGACTGACACTGCCACGTCCAGTGATTTAATCAGGTATAATGGCTACCACCAGCCTGAGCCCTAGCCCAGAAGCCTAGGAAAACTAGGATATTCACCAGGTGCTTTTAGGAGAGGAAGCTTCCCACAGACAGAGCTTGAGTTAGTGTATGAGGAAAGAAGAGGAAATGCAAAGCTGGCATAGCCTCAGCTTGGAAAAACTGACAGTCAGACAGCAGTCCCCAGGTAAAACATCCTAATTTGGGAGAGCAGGAGGAATAGCTGTGGCTTGTTTGGTGCAGGGCTGGGAATGTATCAAGGCCAGTGCCAGGGCTATGGTGGGAGCAGCCGGGGAAGGACAGGCAGTGCCGGGCCAGGGGCTCCACGTGGACGTCGGATGTGGCCTGTGGGGCTTGGCATCCTGGAGGAGCCTCTCTGGTTGATCCAGGCAGTAACACGGAGGGAAGCAGTGCGGGGGCTTTGCCTCACACTTGCTTGCTCCCTTGCAGAGGTAAACTATTCAACCCTGTGCACTCCAGCCCCTCCGGGGACTTGCCACCCAGCTCGAGAGCAGGCACATTAATAAACCAACAATATCTGCGTCTGCATCTAGATCTAATCTAAGCTGCTAAGTGAGATTTGCTGCTTCCCACCCCCAGAAGCATCTTGTCAGTAGTTCTGGAGTTCAGCTCTCCACCTGCAATTTAACATCCCGTGCAGTGTTGTTAATTTAGAACCCATTCCTCCACTGTTCTGTTGACCAGTTTTAGGGAAGCCCAGGTGATGTCCATCCCTTCAGGAAAGTGATGCCTTCCCTGCTTTCAGTGGTTAGTTCAGCACATGATTCTGGCTTGCTGGATAGACAAGCTCTTGCTGGATTTTGTCAGCTGAGGGACAGCACTTACCTGCTTCACTGGAAGCTCTCCAGTGGCCATTAATTTGGCATCAGTGTTTCCACCTGAGGTTGCTGTCAGGTTTCTCATGGTCTCACAGTCTGATCTCTGTGGAATTCTCCAGAAAGATCTTGATGGCAAACATGGCCAAGCAGAGCCTCTGCTTCCCCAAGTTGCCTTCCTGCCACCTCTCTTCCTCTGTTTCGTCTGAGCTGCAGCTTCACACAACACTGTTTAGTACCTTCAAATTCATTATTTAGCTACATTTTGGGCAAAACACTCTAAATATTAATGCAAACAAGGCCTGTTTCTTTTAACTGTTTCCCTCTGCTTGCTGATAGAAACAAGAGGAGAGCTAATCCCTGGGGATAGCCTGCCCATCTGGAGTATTCAGGCTTTTTGAGTCTCCTTTTCATCTTCTTCCCTGGCACTTGCTTCTTGCAGGGCTGGGCTGCACATTCACAGGTATATGACATTACTGCTAATACTGCAACAAGCTGGCATTCATCAAGCATCTGGGATGAAAGCTGTCTTTAAAAAGGCAGGTAGGGGCCTGTGCCATGGGAAAAATGACCAGGTTTTGTAATCACTCATATGGAGTTATCTGGACACATGGCTACCTTTCATCACTTACACTGACGCCAAAAAAAAGGGATTATAAAGCCAACATGCCTGTTGAAATGTCTGTGTGTATTAGCTGTCATGGACTTGTTTTGGGTCAAAATAACACGTGCAGTTGATTTCTTTGTTTTCAATTTTTCTTTTCTTTCTTTTTTTTTTTAACTGTCCTAATTTTCATGTAAGAATATGAATAAAGAAGACAAAACTTATCCACAGAAAATATAAGTATATAGTGCCATGAACCAACATTACTTCTTGAAAGCCATGCATAACCCAAAGCATACTGTAATGGTAGAAGTAAATACAAATATCCAAGTAATTTTTCTCTTAAAAATGAAACACTTCAGTAAATGGGTTTGAGCAAGCTGGTCTAGTGGGAGGTGTCCCTGCCCATGGGTGGTTGGAACGAGATGATCCTTGAGGTCCTTTCCAACCCAAGACCATTCTCTGGCTCCATGAGCAACAGCTGGCTTGTCACCAGTGTCTGTACCACATAAACATAAAACCAGGAGAGCAGCTGTACCAGGCCACATCAAGGTCCATCTTGACTGGCATCCAGCTTTGGACTGAAATCCTAAACAGATGTCTTGGGAAGAGGAAGGAAGCAGAAAACCTGTGAGATACATTCCCCTTCCAACATCAGCTGCTCTCAGGTCAGGGACTCCCTGAGCAAGGTGTGGTTTTTCTGTTTAGTAACCTCACTGCATTTCTCTACTGTGAACTTGTCCAGTCACTGGTTGAACCCTTATAAACTTTTATCATCCACAACATCCTTTGGCAAGCAATTCCATAGATCTACTATCTGTTGCATGCAAAACTACCACTTCTTGTTTGGAACCCAGTTCATGCACAGCAAAAAACAACTGACAGTCCATCCCTATCCAACTTTTCTGTGATAATGTTAAGCAGCCATGCAAATTAACAGCAATGGCATTATTCAGATTTGGCTTTACATCATCTGTGAAGTTATGCTGACATATTGCAGACTAGCAAATGCTCATCTTCTGCAGAACTTGCTTGGAAAAGGCACAAACCCCCTAACAGCTAATAAAAGAATGCACTCAAAAGATTTTCTGGCCTATACAAATAACTGAACAATTTGAACAATCCGTAGGGCTTGGTTTTCCATTGCATGGCAGTAATGGTGTAATACTTGGAGAAACTGTATAAAGCTCTATGGCTTGGAAAGGAAGTAATTTCCATTAAAATCCTATGAAGAAAAAAAAGGTGCAACACTGGACAATGTAGTGCTCAAAAATATGCTGCAAGAGACAGAAAAAAAAGAATATATTAATTTTGAAAATGTCATTGTTCAAAGGTACAACGTTAGTCCTTCCAGGTTTTCCTGATGGCAGTGAGTGATAGGGCTCTGCTTTGCTCCCCAGTGAGTCAGTGGTGTGCACCACCCCACAACAGTTATGGCTTTTCATTTATCATTGTCCCCATTCTTGTGGTTTTCCTCTACTTCTGCCATTTGTGTCATTCCAATGAGGCAATTTTAACTGGGACGTCAATAAGCAGCAGCAAAGCAGTGAGGCCCTCTGAGGAGGGAGCCAGCATCTCTGGTGTCTCCAAGGAGAGATCTGCAATGAATGGCAATGAGGATGCCAAGCCAGAGAGTCACTCCAAGCCAGAGCTGGGAGAGTCACTGTGGCAAGGGAGGAACAAGAAAGGGAGGAGAAGAGGAGGGAGCTTGCCACCTTTCCCTGCAGGACTCATGCAAAGTACTGATAATGTGTGTTTTATTCATTCCTTGCCTTTGTTCTCTAACCATCTCTTGAGAGACATTTCAAAGAAAGGGAGGTGAGGAATAGACTAAAAGTCTGCTTTTAGACTGAGGAATGCAGGCTCCACCCTTGCTCCCAGCTCCATCCTTTTTGTGCTGCTGCAGCTGGGGAGTCTCCCTTGAGGCTCTGACATAAACCTGGGCTTGGTCCTAAGCCAAATGGTCCAAGGATCAGGGGAGCCATTTTCTTCTCCAAGCTCAGGGCTGGCCTTTCATTAGTGCTGGGAGGTCAAAGATCCCTTGGGAAAGGACTCCATCCCTTGCACCACAGGGGAGCTGGAAAGATGTAGGGGTGACAGTGAGGTGAATGTCATCTCCTTGTGTGATGCTGCTGTGCAGAATGTCCTGAGCATGCCCAGGAGGAGGCACGACCTGGATTTATTTCTGTGCACAACAGCACGGGGCAGCCATGGGAACGCTCTGTCCCATTTTCAAGTCCACACTTCAAAAGAGATGTTGACAGGTTGGAAAGGCATCAGGGGAAGGTACATGAGCAGCCTGAGATCTGGAAAACTTTATGGTAGGAGACTGAGAACTCAGTGTAATTCTGTTTGAAGGAAGGCTGAGGGGTGACTTGCTTGTGGTCTGCAAGTATGAGCATGGGGAAAATACAACAGATGTTCCAAGCAGAAAATAAACCCATAATAAAATCTAGTGGTTGGTTGTTGATGCTAGATACATCCAGAACAGAAGGCAAGTTGAAAAATTGACGGTAATTAGCCACTACTTACTAGAGTAAAGTTGGATTCTCAGTTTCTCTTTTAAATCTAGAGTGGATGACTTCCTGAAATCTCTTCTGCAACATCTAAAGATGGAGAAGAGCTCACAGGATATGATTTTGTATCAGGGTTATACAGCAGTTCACATGACCATCATGAAAGCTCCCACAGCAAAACTGAATGTACAGGAGAGTTGGCCTTCCATGCCAAGTGCCTTTAGACCTTACTCTGACAACCCTTGTGTGACCCTGGGTGCACTGGGAAATCCACATCGCCCATAGTCACAGTGTGTTTATGTGCCCCAGAGAGATGAGTGGGAGAAATGTTTCCATGCTGGGTAATCAGGATTAAATCTCACTCAGATTACAGCATTCAATGTCAGCACCTCTGAAACTGAGATAAAGAGCAAGAATAAGTAAAAAAAAAATAGCCCCCTTTTATTTTCACACAATAGATCTGCTATCAACAGTAGCCGACCTGCTTTCAACACTGGCCAATGTGCTAGCAATGATATTAAAATGTATTGCTATGTTCAGAAAATGTACCATTTTTGGGTATAGTGGCTGCCCTCACCTAAAACCAGTGTGATCTGACCACCTGGGAGAAGTGAGTGCTGGAAAAATGTTGTGTCTGGTCACTTGAGCTTGGGGAGATCCACTGGGCTGCCTGAAGGCTTTGGCACTGTTTGGATTCAGATTTCCACAAGACTAAATTTTATTTTTTAGAAAAATACCTAATGCGTGTGGATGATCATGTGCATGCCTGGGAATAGAGAATCTCGTTTTTAGGTATTTGGCTGGAAATGGGTCCCGGGTGAGCGTTCACACTCCCATTCTGCAGTGACCTCTGCTGGCAAGGGCAGGACTCGGGATCTTCCTCCCTCCCTCCCACTCGGCCGCATTTGGGGCACCTGCAAACCGGTTTTTTTATTAGCACCTTTATCTGGAGGTGTTCAATTACCCTCCGTGTCAGCGCGGGGCAACACGGGTAAGGTAATGGAGCTGTCATACAAAAGCAAAAAAAATGCCATGGGGCCTATGAAGGTGGTAGTTAAACAGAGATAGTAAAATCTGATTAACAGCAATGATAGAGGAGTGTCAACATATGCCAGTCTTGATGATTAAAAGAGAAAGTAGCTGGAAATTAGCAATTGTTATAGGTAGCTTAAGGATATTGTTATTTTTTTCAGCTTTTGAAACTACCCTTCGGGCATGTGTCTGCCAGTGAAATCACTGAGATGCTTTTACAGTGTGTAAGGAGTTGCTGTCGTGCTGCAACTCATCAGAGATGCCCCTTGCTCTTCTGGAGGAATCTGTGCTTTTAGTGGCAGAGTCTCTGTTGCTGTAAATCACATTAGCAATTTACTTTATTGCTTTCTTACCCTGACAGAGAATCTGGCTCCAAATCTTCACGTTACAGTTGTCCAAGAGCACCTATGAACACTGGGTTAGTTCTTGGCCCTTGGACAAGTCCCCAGTGTTCACTGTTGCAACTTGCCTTCTTATAGCTGACTTTTTTTTTTCCTATGTAACTTGTTTTTCTTTCTGTGCTCACCATTCGTTTGCCACTTCAGGCACATTGTGTTTGCACCCCTGTGATCAATAAAGTCGTATTTCCATGCAGAATGCAGAGAGGAGCAGTGTTTCTAGGTAGTGTTCTCAACTCAGAGGAGTTGAGTGCAGGTGGAAATGCTGAGGTCCCGGCTGCCTGCCTGTCCTGAGCTCTGCCCTCCTCACCGTCACTGTCTAAATATGCACAGCTAGTTCTGACTGTGAGCAGCAGCTCAGAGCCAGAGCACGAACAGAGCCAAGAGGGCAAAATTAGCTTACAAATTAACATGCAATGTGTAACCCGAGTTTTGGCTGTGTGCTGGTGCTCTCAGAGAGCAGCCAGGGGCTGGTGTCTGAGGAAGAGGATAACAGCAGGGCAGCACAGAGCAGATAGCCCCCAGCCTGCTCTGCCAGCCAGCAGTGACTAATCTGACCCAGGTGCTGCAAGTGGTAATGTATAAGGTGTTGATGAAAAATTACCCATTTCCCATCACCTGACTCTATAATGCAAGTAGCTCCAGCTCTTGGGGACATCCTAGTCTAGAAGCAAGAGGCTACAAGGGTTTGCCTTCAGAGGGCTTCCCCTCCCTAGGCCAGTTTGCCCCCATCTCCTTGGGGTTGCAGTGGCAAATAGAGGTGGGATGTATTCCCTCCCCTGCAGAGGAAGAGGCTCATGAATAATTGTGTTCCCTGAGGAAACTGCCCAGGGCCAAGTGCTGGAAGGCAAAGTAAAAGGAGAGAGAAACTTTATGACTCCAGCATGGCCAGAATGGTTCTAAGCACCAGCAGACAACTAAGTTCATGTCTGCTGAAATTCTTCTCATGGTGAAGCCCTTCAGGAAAACTGTTTTACCCATAACTCCATGGCAGAACACCCTGCCACCTCCAAACTGCTCCATGAGGGCTGCCAGGAAAAAGTGGCACATCAAATCCTGAACACCACAATTTCTTCATGTGCCCCCTGTTAGACAATTCCCTGGACATTCTGGTCAGGGCCAAACCACCACACTGCCTGTACTGGGAACAGACCACCAGCCCAAGCAGCCTTGCTGCCTTCTACCCCTCCTAGCTGACTCCCAGTATTTTCTCTGGATCACTGACAGTCCTGGTTGGATAATGTGGCTCTCCAGGGCCATGCAGAAGACTCACAGCTCTTTAGGTCTCTTCCTGTGAACTCCTGGGGTTTGATGAACTTTGTTGCAGCCAACGTGCAGGGGAATCTCATAAATCTTCTCCTGCCCTATTGTATGTTGTTTAGTGCATCTTATCACGTTCGACATCTCTAGTTATAGTAATCACTTTTAAAAATGTACTTCTGCGATGTCAGTAATTAATCAAATGCCTTTGTTTCATTAGCCATAATAATACCTTTGGTTTCATGTTCTTAGGTGTTCCTCTTTATAAACCCCTCCTGACGAGTCTCTCCTCCTTAGCACCCCGTCACTCCAGATGCTTTAACATTGCTGATAAGGTTTTTAATGGGAAGACTATGAAAATTTCTTTTCTCGTATCAGGCTGGGATCTAAAAGGGTTGGGATCAGCATCAGGTCTGCTTTGCAGCTGCAAATACTGTCTCTGCCCTTTGATCCCTGCAGCTCCTGACCGACTCCAGAGAGCTTCCCCTGCAGCTCCCAGCCCAGCCCCTGGCCCTGGCCCACCCCTCCTGCAAGGTCTTGTGTTGGTGTGAAAACAATAGGATCAGTCTCTAGAGGTAAGGTAAACTCCTGACAGTCTGTAGAGGAAAAGGTTATGAGTGAGCAGACTGTGTGGATTTTGGTAGAAGTGGAAGAAAATGAAAAGGACATCCAAACCCAGCACTGTGTCTGTATTGATAAGAGAGCAACAAAAGTGAAGTCATTGCATATGTCCCCCACTGAGAGCTGGTGTGTGGGGACCTCACCTGTCACAGCAATGTGCACTGAAGCTGAGCACACTGAGCTGACTGCTGAAGCCTTGTTATTCAGTATCTCTAACTCTGAAATTTGTACCACTGCTGTACACTTCAGAGTCACGCTGTACAACAAGAACTTTCTTTTCTCTCACTTTCTTTTTTCCTCTGGGATCATTCCTTTTTTTTCCTTTTACTTTTTAAATCAAGGGGAAAAAAATAATTCTGGCATACTTCTGGGAGTAAAATAATTGTATAAAGTCAATGGCAAACAATCTTTGCCCAAACACGCATGCAGAAAGTGAGTTCTCACAATTATGGTTAATGCAAAATGAAGTCAGATTATAGAGGCCTCCAGCGTGATTTCTAGCATGATAATGATCAGAAGATTAGGCTTATCACAGACAAAGCTTGTGTGCTGAGATTTTTAGTAATACAAAAACAGCAGCCCTGCTACAATGCACTTACACTACTTAATCTGCTGCACGGTGTTCACAAATGCTGTAGCTTTGCAAAGTGAGGCAAAGGAGGGATTTTCTGCACTATTTTTCACCCCCAAACTGCAATAGTGCAGGCATCACCTCCATCTCCAGCACGTGGAGCAGCTTTGTGGGCTCAGCTGGGAAGCTCCTTGTGCCTTGAGGTGCACAGGTGCTGCTCATTACCTGGGTGCTCAAGCAGTTTGGTTTTTTGGTGGGTTTTTGTGTTTTGGCTTTTTGGTTTGTTTTTTTTTTTTTAATTTTGGAGCAAGGCCTTATCTGAACCTCCTACAGCTCTGTGCATCTGCCATGGGAAGGCTGGGAAGTCTCGGAGAGCCTGGTGTGAGCCTGGAGCAAGGCTCGCCCCCTCTTTTGTTTAGTGAGGAACTCCAGAGCAAAACCCAGAGCTGTTATACCCTGGTGGAACGTGAAGTCGGCAGAAACTGTTTAAGTGCTGGGCATGGCACAGATCCAAAATTCCTTACACGTCCATATTCCCACTCCATATGGCGCTGGTTTGTGACGGGGACTGTCTCAGAAGAAATGAGTCTGAGTGTGGTTTCCTACACTCTGATGAGTCCTGCCAGAGTGCTGGTCAGGTCATGGCAGGTCTGTTTTAACTCTTTGTCATTGCTTTTCTTTTGCAGCTCCATCAGGACCCTTGACCTCATAGTACCAACTTTCTCAGCTCTGATCATTGTGTCTGAAAATTTATGCCCCTTTGCTTTGGTCCCAGTGAGGGTCTGTCTCAGCTTGCAGAGAAAATCCTGTGTTCTGGATAACCCAAATTACACAAGACAGCAGGACATGAAGAAATACAGCCTCTGAGCAGCCATCATGTGAATGAGCCCAGCTGGAAGGGAGCCAGGCTGCAGGAAGGGCAGTGCTGAGTCAGGCTGAGGGGTCACCTAGACTGCATCCTGTCTCTGACCAGCCTGCAGCCAGTGCTCAGCGAAAGAGCACAGGAGCAGGACAAGTACAGAGATGTTTCCTCCACTTCATCCTTCCAGCTTCTGGCAGTCTGGAGTTTAGGGACTTCCTGATCCACAGCTGTATCTTCATCTCTGCAGTCTAGGGGCCTTTGACTTTTCTCTCAATAATTTTCTAATTGTATTTGGAACCTGTTTATACCTTTGGCCTCCATGACATCCTGTGGCAATGGGTGTCACAAAGTGCTTATGCCTTGGGTGTGTTTGCTTTAAACCTGGCACTTAGTCATGTAAAAAGTCTCTCCAGTCCTCACATGATGGGAGACACATTTTTATCCCATTCTCCAGGCCATTCCTGATTTCACACACCTCTCTCATCTGCTGTCCCAGTGGTCTCTTCACTAGCTTAGCAGTCCCAGCCCATGTGATGCTTTTTTATTTTGAAGACTTTCCATAGCTTTGATCATCCCTGTTGATCTCCTGTGAACATTTCTGGCCCTACTCTGTTTTTCCTGGGCACAGTGAGCAGCCCTGCCTGCAGGGGTACACACCGTCAATGTACACAGCAGCACAGGGATGAGAACAGCTGTCTTTTTTTTTTTCCCTCTGTTTCTTTCCTAGTAGTTCCTGATGCTCAGTTTTGCTTTCTGAGTGCTGCTAGACCCTGAATTATGTACTTACAAGCACTATCCACACTGATTGCAGTGTCTTTCCTGAGGAAGTAACTAATGTAATGTCCATTACTGTATAGATATTATTAGGCTGTGTTTTTTGCCCTGTAAGAGTCAGTTTGCATTTGTTATAAAGAAACTTTTACTTGCTATTTCATCTTTTGCTAATGTTAGATCACAGCCACTGGTAGAGCAGGATTTTCTGTGAATCTTCACAACCAGCATTAGCTGTTTGACTTTTCAAAGTCAGCCTTCACTTTTTTAGCAACTGGGCAAGATTAATACAGGGATAATACTTAGGGTCTCATCCTTAAGGGAAGTACTGGATAAAACCCACCAAACTCTGGGATTTATGCCTATAGGATGCTCTTCACAGGACCAAAGGTGTGTTGGACATCTCAGAAATAGAGATGACACCAACACCTCATTTCTTGAATTACAAACACAATCCTTGCCTCATCCTGCTCCAGGGAGTACAGAGTTGAGATGCCTGATTAGTGAGCTGGGTGTAATGCAGATGCTTTGGGGCTGTTCCAGGCACTGGAATTAGTCCAGGCTGTGGGGTACAGCAATGGGCCCTGAGCTGTGCAGGTTGCAGATTGGATTCCATTTTGAGTTTAAGTTATTGATTTTCTTTATGAAGCTTTAAATATCCCAGGATGCTTCTGTTTCGAAGGCACAACTCTTCTGAATCTGGTCTTTGACAATGGCAAAAAATGTGTATTTGTGACCTTGAATCCCTCAGATCACTTGTTGGTTATCTCATTCCATGCGCTGGGATCTTCTTTCCTCTATACAATCTGACTCTGTAAATCCTAGAGGTGCTGTGGAGGAGCCAGTGATCTACTGCTGCCTTGGGAAGCAGGGAAAGAGTGGAGCTGGGGATGATTTTTGAGGCTTACACTTGATTATAATTGGCTGTTGCAGGGTGGGAAGAAGAAGTTGGTTTTCCCTGTGACAGATGCTGGGGAGGCAGAGCCAGGATAGGTCATCTCCGATGGGAGCTCACGGTATGAAATAAATAAGGGGAAAGTGAGAGTGAAAGACACATTGTATAAGATGTGCAACTGGCAAGGTGCCAGTATAAATATTCATTGAGTATGTTAATTAGCAACTATTGCTGTTACTCATTAACTAATTTATTCAACAAATAGCATTCAGGCCACTCTAGAACACTGCATACTGTTACTGCTAAAAGGGGTATCAGTTTCCCTGGCTGTCACCTGGAGACACTGATACTCCCCCATCTTTGCAAGTACTTTGATGTGTGGAGATGAAAACTGCTGCAGGGGGCCAGTGGAGCACATTGTGCCACTTACGGAGTAGGAGAAGTCCAGTCCCATTCCCAGCAACCTGCTAAGAGATTTAATTCATTAATTCAACCTCCCCTGGAGAAGAATGGCAAGTCCACGACAAGACTTCTGTTTGGACAACAGCAATAGTGTGTAGGTAGGAGAGAGTCTGCAAAGAAATGGATGGGCTCCTCTGTGAATTGATTATTTTTTAAAAGAGAGGAATTAAACGTGTTATAAAGAGTCAGCTTTGGTAGTTTCCACCAAATACTGTAAGTCCTGCCTGTCAAAACTACTGCTGGCAGCAAAGAATTGCAGAAGAGGTTGGTGTTATTGAGTGGCTGGATGATAAAACAGAAAAGGAATTTAGTGTTGGAAAGTGCAAAGTAATGCACTTCAGAGAAAAACAATCTGAATATTACATAGGTAATGAGGGCTTCTAATATATCAATTACCAATCAGGAAAGGGAAACTGGGGTCACTGGGGACAGTACTATGAGATTATCACGCCACTAGTGAGTGCTCAGTAGTGATTAGAAAGGCAAATGGGATGTTGGTAATTACAGGAAAGAGAATACAGGGAAAAAATAATATATTATTAAGCCATTACTCCAGTCCAAGTATATTCAAATAGCCTGTTCCCCCCATCTCAAAAGATCAGAGCAGAACTATATTACATCTGTAACTGTGACAGAATATGGTGTGATATTTATGGAGAAATAACTTCTATGCAAAGACTGAACAAGTAGAAAGGAATCTACCTTATGGGGAAAAAAGTGATGATGAAAGGCAACATCTGAGAGAAAAATGTTTTCCATCCCAAATGGCACAGAAAAGGTAAATAAAGACAGCTGTTCTTACAATAGAAGAACTGAGACACATGCAAAGAAATGATCAAGCAGCAAACTCAAATAAGAAGAAATACTGCTTCATACCACATCTAATGGGCTGGTGGAACTCCTTGCCCAGGGTGTTATGGGGGCCAAGAATATAACTGGTTCCAGAAAAGGAACAGAAACATTCATGATGAAAAATTCCTTTAGAGTCTACCAAAGCAGAAGCTGAGGGAGTTGTTGATGGCCACAAGCTGTGAGGAGGCCATGTCCACAGGAGGATTACTGCATCGTGCCCTGCTTTGGACTCTACAAACCTGCTGCAGGTCACTGAGAGAAGGTCCTGGGGTACCTGGGCTCATGGGTGGCCTGGTGTAAGGGTTTTTATGCCAATGCTCTGCAGTGAGAACTGAGGTCCCTTTGAGGTCCCTTCCACACCATCTTCTCTAATTGGACTTTGGAGAAGAGCCAGAGGATGAGGAATCCTGATCTATCAGTCTAGCTATCTGCATGCCTACCTACCTATGCACCCAGATAATATGTGTCACTTAGCAATGGTTTAAGCCTCATGGTGTATCTTACAGCACCTAAGACAAATACACCTTCACAAGCAGTTGAGACACCAGTGGGTGTGCTGTGATAGCCAGCAGACCTGGATTGCACCACAATACTACCACTCACTCAGATAAAGTGGTGAGCTGGTCCTTGTGGGCTGCTCCCACAGCATGGGCTTTGTAGCAAGAGACTCAGGCAGCAGCACTTGTAAATTCAGGTATGGCAGTAGCATCCCCACGTGCTGGGCTGTGCCTGTACTAGCAGAATTTTAGAGCATCCCAACATGAATTTTATAGAATCCTAGAACCCTAGAGTGGTTTGGGTTGGGAGGGACCTTAAAGATCATCTCATTTCAACCCCCTTACCATGAGCAGGAGCACCTTCCACCAGACCAGGTTGCTCAAAACCCCATCCAGCCTGGCCTTGAACACTCCCAGGGATGGGGCATCCATGACTTCTCAGGGCATTTGCCCATTCTAACTCTGTTCTCAGACACAGCACCTAGACCAGTCCAGGGTCTATTTCCAGTAAGTGGTTGCCAAGTGAACAGCTTTAACCAGGCAGTTCAGGCACAGGCACTGCCTTTTCCAACTGGCTGCAGTGCCCAGGAGTCCTGCTGCTCATGTTTAATTTACCAGTGGACATGTAGCTTCTGTGCCTGGATCCAGTTACAGGATTAGCTCCACAAGGACAGGAGAGATGAATTTGTGAATCAAAGCAGTGCAAATTTATTTCCTATGAAGGGCAACATTTTTATGTGAGGCCAAAGGTAGACCAGCTCCTCAAAGAAAACCCCAGCGATTCTTATCTCAGCTGTAAGGAATGTGTGCGTTTTGGAACTACACCGTGAATGATAGTAGGATGCTGAGCTGGAAAGTAAAGAAGCTGGAACAGAGGTTTGAGGACTCTGAACCTCAAGAAGGAATGGCCTGAAGGAAAATCCTAACCAAAAGAAAAAAAAAAGGAAATAAAGGAGCAAATGAAAACATAGCTGACATTTATGCTGTACCTAAGACAATGACCTCCTAGTAGAACTTCTTAGAACTTGTGTATTTTAAATGAAATATAAAGTGAAGTAGCAATTAACTAAAAAGGCAATCCAAGTCCAGCCCCTACAACAAGTTGCAATACGTAGAGAAATATGTATGAAATTCTTTGATGGGGGTTTAAAGTGTGAGATAAAAGTGGTGTTGAGAAAACAGTATTCTCTTTCTCCTATCTGGTCCATCATCACCAGTGACTGCAGGTCGGTCGTGGTGACTGCCTAGCATTTGGTACTGCTGCTTTTTAGGGGGGTTGAGACTGAAGGAAAAAAATGTAGATGCACACTGTTCCCAAAGTGTTGGATGCATTTTATTAAAGCATGAAAAATATCAGTGAGCTGACACTACTCATGCTCAAGCTGACAAAAAGCTCTGCAAAAAAGTTAATAAATAGCTGGCCCTCTCCCTTCAGTAGCAGCTTGTGATGACACAGACTTTGTGAGGAGTGTGGAGCTGTTCTTCCTAATCTGTGCTATGCTCTAACTTTGGAGCAGGGTAAATCCACACCAAGATTTATGCACAGAGCCACCACATTCCCTGGAGTGGGAGCAATGGGATGGATCTGGCACACCAGTTCATGTGGCAAAGGAGTCCCTGTGTGATGGGAAAGAGCCAGGAGATGTGGGAGGACTCTACAGCATGGGAGTAGGAGTGGAGGGGCAGGAGCTGGGCCAGCAATACTCAGGCTTTGCCCTAAGGGACTCCTATGGATCCACTTCAGGAAAGCTCTCCCTTGCTTTCCTATTTTAATATGCTCACAGAGTGTTTTCTCACATCATATAGGCTCTTTATTATTATTATTATTATTATTGCCAATATTTTCCACGTTTATTTTTAATTTGGTGCAATGGCTCATACCCAGAAGGGCTCTTTTTAATAAAATGAGGAATCTTTTCTCTTTGGATAAAGTCTTCATGGGAGAAGAAGATTTAAAAGCAGCCCAGGGAGGGAGGGG
>VYZP01005807.1:545-22011 GCA_013400635.1 Hypocryptadius cinnamomeus
CTGGTCAAACACAAGAGCCCCAAACTTGCTGAAGCTTGGTCAGTCTTTTATTAAGAGAAGGACATTTTTGAGAAGAGTAGAGCAAATTAATTGATTTGGTTTCAGGTAAGATTATCTCAACCTTTGTTTCCCACATTGCTTCCTGCAGTGGAAATATTACCTTGTCATGTATACAGTGCAGAGAGCTTCAGGATGGTAATGAATATCAAGCCACCATTTCTCTTAGTGGCCAGTTTTCTAAATGTGGGCAGGCAATCATATGCACATGCACTAATCAAGCTTCTCTCTTTCCACAGGAGGCTGCTTAAAGAGATATATGGTAGTAGGATTTGTGCTATGTTGCTCAGGGAATAGGGAACAGATGGAGAAAATTTAATTCCCAGGGCCTATGGCTGCTAGGGGATTCCCTCATGCCACTTAAGTCTTTGAAGTAAAAAGAAAGAAAGTTTCTCAAACCACAAAAAGAAAATTTTACTCCCTACTAACTTGTCTATTTATTTTAAAAAACTCTTTCAGCAGAGAAAACATTTCTCTGCAGCAGATATAACAGCTGCCCCAAATCTGTGGAGCAATTCCATGGTGTACACTTGTGGTTGTCCTGCCAATTTCCTTTTTAACTAAACCACAAAATGATGGGATGCCAACCACATGAGAGCATATTATTCTGATGTTCAGCACTTACGTGTGGAGAATATTAACTGACCCTTTTTTTTATTAATTGTACCTTTTAATGCCATTAGGGAAAGGGTTAGGTTATAGATTCCTACTGAGTGGGACAGGCAAGTGGCACAAAGGGCTTATAAATCACCCAGCTCACAGGGGCTTCAGCAGCCATGTAAATATACAGATGTGTACAAAATAAAAGTTAATTGTGTTGTTAGTTAGTCACATGAGCAGAAACACATAGACAAGTGTTACTTTGACGAAAACAAGCTAATTTTAATCATGGTAAATGCAGTTATTATTGATGACTGCTTGCTGCTGGATTGAATCATCTCAGAGTGCTCAGTCAGAATTCAGGAAAGCCAACAGGACTTGACAACGTAGCACAGGAGCCACCAGCACGAAGGTGTCAGACAAGTGTGGCTGTCACCAGGCGATGGGGCAATGTCTAGGATATAGCAGTCCACTCTGAGAAACCTCCTGCCAGGGAGGGCTGCTTGTTTATTGCAATTTGAGCAACCAAAAATGCGTGTATTGAGGATGCTGCCAGGAGAGGACTGAAGACAAGTCAACAGGAATCAAATTCTTGCCCTTTTTAAAGCCCTGCGGTTTGCTTCCCTTCTCTCCTCTGGCCTCTAATTTCCAGTCAACCTCCAAGAAAACAAATGAAGATAATATTTAACCTGCAATTTAAGCCATGGCAGAAGAACAAGTGACCAAAGTAGTGCTGGAGATCTTTTGGCAAACAGAGCAGTTAGCTGTTCTTTTGTTGACTCAGCTTAAAAGAGTAAAAAATGTTTGTATTTATTTTAGGAAGACATCAAAGGAGCATCCTTCCAACCCTGACTATAGCCTCTAGATACTTGTGGTGATTACTGCAATAGCAGCTCTTTTTTGATCTGGCTGAGCCAATAGCTATAAACTTATTCCTTGGAATAGGAGTCTAGCTTCTTTGGCTTAAAAGAGTAAAAAATGTTTGTATTTATTTTAGGAAGACATCAAAGGAGCATCCTTCCAACCCTGACTATAGCCTCTAGATACTTGTGGTGATTACTGCAATAGCAGCTCTTTTTTGATCTGGCTGAGCCAATAGCTGTAAACTTACTCCTTGGAATAGGAGTCTAGCTTCTTTGGCCTTTCCTCTTCCATCTCACCCTGTCAGAGAGTAGAAAGCAGTTGCATCCCTGAAATTAAAGTCCTTACAAAGACTCATTTATTTGTAGGTTTCAGGTCCCAGTGTGGAGCTGCAATGGGATGAAGGGGGATTTAATTGTGTTATAAATATCCCTGCCAGAGGAGGAGTCTGGAAAATTACATAGCATTAAGATATAATCTCCCCTCTATCTTTTGACCCCCATCTTCTCACTTCACCTGCTCCAGTCCCTCAGAAAGTGGCCAGACCAACTGAAGGAGGGTGTTTGCAGGCTGCATCAATCCAAGAATGTGAACTGGATTTACAACCCCTTTGTGGTGCACCTACCTTGAGGTGCTCCCTGAATTTTCAGCAAAATTTCACCCTACACATGGCCTCCTCACCAAAGTTCCTAATTCAGTGGCTTAAACTGTTGGTTTATACCAAAACTAGTGCAAATCCCAACTTGTGGTGTAGCATCCTCCAGCTGCAGGTGGGGAGAGTGTTGACACACACCCTGTGAGGTCCTGCACGCTCTCCCTTCATCCACCCTTGTGTCCTAAACACACAGAGGGACAGCCAAATGCCTGGCACTGAGGGCACACAGCCCCATCCCACCCTGCACGAAGCAGAAAAGGTCAGGGACAAGGAGATGATCCTCTCGGGGAGAATATAGGCAAACATTTCATGCAAGGAAGCATGCAGCATTTAACCTTATGGCTGTCTCTGTGCAGAGATCAAATTGCCCCTTCTCTGGCAGAGCCTAGCACAGGGACATCCCCAGGCTGCGGGGATGATCTGGGCTCAGGAGAGAGAGACTGTGGCTCCAAGAGAGGGGGTAAGAGGTGGAAGCTGTTTGGTTCTTTCTCTTACATGCTGCCCCAATACACAGGAAAATTAACTTGCTCCAGAAAGGCACATGAAAAAAAGGAGAAGTGCAAATTGCCTTTTCATTTCACAAACGAGGAAGGAGAGGCAGGACAAACTACACTGCTCTCAGGTCCAATTCCTTTCATGTGTACTTCCTGGGGCAATGCAGTTATGTGCCTGCCTAATAACTCAGTCTAGCTCCAGGTAAGCAGTCATTAGTTTTCTTGGGAAATGCTCTAGCAGTAAGATACAAAAAGTGGGTAAATTTATTCAGTCCTCAGTGCTGAAGTATATCTAGAGAGAGATGTATAGATAATGCACATAAAAATACAGATACAGGGGTACACACACATAGAGCTTAATAAAAATATACAGATCTGGTACTACTTTCTGTAGGGTTGGAATGGAAAGAAAGAAAAAGAGGGGGACACACAAATTTAATAAGCTCAGGCATAATTGCCATGAATAAATGTTAATGCATAGGGATGAACTTTTATTTATACTTTATACATATTAATAGGCTGCCTCTTTGTGAAAGAGTGACATCAGACATTGATAAATTTGACAGAAGTGAAAGGAAAAAATGGTTGCACTATTAGGAACATTCCTGAGGTGGTGTTGAACGGTGGCTTTGATATATCAGCCTTCAGTCTCTGAGCACATTCGTATTAACTTGTGTGTACATCCAGAATTCAAATGAGCTGCTCCTTTAGATGCTGACTTTTAGCAGCAGTCCCACCAGACAGGCTGGAATCAAACCTACAGTTTCAGAATGTGGTATAGTATAATTTTCTCAGTACAGTTTGTGCCTGCTGACTCTCTCAGAAGATTAGAGATAGAGGAAGAATATAGCAGGTCGTTAAAGATCCACACAAGGCTGAAGAGTGAAAAAAAATCTTCAATGAACACACTGCTCCAAGTACACTCTCCTATGCCAAGAGATCCATGCAAGGCTGTGTTTATAATATTGCTGAAAACAGAGAGATGACAAATTCCTTGGAATGTATTCACTTAAAAGCAAGTGAGGGCTAACCACTGATGTCTGAATGCCTCAAAAATATCTGAACATTGGTGCATAGCCCAACATGGATGCTCTTTATAATCCTTCAGGAAACCTCTGAGAAAACAGTGCTACACCTGCAAGATATGTATTTGTCTGGAAACATCGTACCAGTACAGTAAGTGTCTGAGAATCTTACAGTAAAGCCAGCATACACAGGTGCATCACATGGCTTAGGATTCACAGTGAGCATAAGGATAAATAAAAAGCTGAATCCATGCATCTTTTTCTCATTAGTCCATTGTTTTTAAAAACTAGACATAAGGAGGCTGGAATTTTAAGATGTGAGTTAATACTACTGACACACACTTCTGAGCAGCTTCAAAACAAAGGGGGGAAAAAAAAAAACCAAGAAAGGAAAATATTTAGGAAGTGGAAAAGGATGCAGACATGGAAAATGAATGTATAAAGAGAAGAAACAGAGATTAGTGAATGCGTGCTAGATTATATTAATTCGTTTACTAGAAAATTTTGGTCTGAAATCTGGTTGTATAGAAATTTGGGCTATTCCGTGAGATTTCTGTTATAATGTCTGCTTCCAAAAGACAACAGGAAAAGCAAAATTCTTTTTTAAAAAGTAAAGTATTGAATAACCATTTTCCCCTCCTTTTCCTCATTAGTGTGCAAGTACTCTCTTTGGAGACAGACACAGAAATTAGAAATAAATATTCACCTTTCTGTTCATCACATAGGAAAACACAATTATGTTTTTATCCATTTTTTATCTACTTTCCTACAACAGTTAAAAATATTGGGTTTTTTTCTCTTTTAAAAATATCGGTCTCCTTTTGGTGAGCAAATGTAGGACATCATCTATATTTTTACTTTTTTTCAGATGTCAGCCATAAGACTGCTGGCAAATTAATTAACCTGTATAGCCAAGATTATGAGTAGCAAACTAGTAACAAACATTAGCTCTTCTATGCAAAAAAACTAAGCATTTGAATCTATTCAAGACAAACAGTTTTTATCAGACCTACTGTATATTTGAATCTCTCAATGCCTAGTATCACAGCATGCCTAGTAGTTAAAGATAATTAAAGTAATAATACACCTGTTAACTGTGGAGATATTGTGCCTAGTGTCAGACTGCTTAGAATTACTAACACAAACTGGCTGAAGGGTTTAGAATGCAGTCTGCATGTTCATGCTGGCTAAGAGAAGCCTCACACCCTCGTCCTGTTATCACCGAAATAAGGCAAGAATCCCTCTATTTCAGAGCAGAGGCCACAGCCTAAGAGACCAACCATCTTACTGATCATTTTCTTCTTCATAATCAGGTGGACCAATTTCCCTCTTTTTCACCTGCCATAAACAAGGAGTTTTTTGTTAATATCTCTCTTAAAAGTACTCCAGCTGCTTACTTGTGCTCTAAATTGCTGCTAAGTGATTAATACATCTTTTACCTTCTCTTAAAGAAGCAAGCCTCTTCAAGATGGGACCTGAGTTTTCCCTCACCCCACATTTTCAGCATCATCAACATCAGCATTTTAAGCAAACATCACTGTCTAAAGAGCAAATTGCTTCTACATGACAGAAGTGCTCAAATACTGTGCTGCCATTCAGCAAAAAATATATTCAAAGGCCATAGATAAGCAGAAAGGCATTATTTAAGAGGTCCTGTTTCTAGAAAGCAATATGCTTACTGTAAGGAGGTGTTTTATTTAACTGGCAATGACCACTCTTACTCTGAGCTGGCAATAACCTGCAACAACAAATACATCCAAGTGTTTTATTCATCCGTGGATACTAATTTTCCTCCTCCTGCAGATACATTCTTTCTACGTGTCCAGTGGCTAGAAGCCAAGAAACTCATTTCACACTCGGTAATTCATTGCTAATCAGTGCTAATCTGTTTAGGAAAACTTGTATGGCTCAAGTGCAGAGAATCAGATCAGCTTGGCTGCTTTGTTTTTGACAGTTCACCACCAAGAGCAGCTCTCTGACCTCTTCCATGGGACCTATATCAAGGTTCACTTACTCATGCAAGTTATTCCACACCAAGTTTGTCTTTTTGAGACATGAGCATTTAAAATGAAAGTAACAATTAATTGTGGTGCAGCGTGCACCAATTTCACTATTCACATCTCTGGGATCAGTAGTCACCACTAATACAAGTTTACTGCTGCAAAGCTTGTGGGAGCCTGGCTTGGTTCTACTGAGATATACTCAAACAAAAAAAAAAGAAAAAAATGAGAGAGCTTTGTAAGGAAGGTACACATCATGTCAGCTTTGCTTTGCATTTTTGGTACTTGAATTTCTATGGGGCAGATGACAATGATTAGGAGCAAAATTCGTATCACAGAATCATGGAATATGTTGAGTTGAAAGGAGCACACAAGGATCATTGAGTCCTACTCATGGCCCTGCACAGCACCATCCCCATGGGTCACACCATGTGCCAAAGAGCATCATTCAAACACTTCTCGAGCTCTGTCAGGCTTGGTACAGTGACCACTTCCCTGATGAGCCTGTTCCAGTGCCCAACCATTCTTCTGGGTGAAGAACCTTTTTCTAATATCCAACCTAAACTAACCCTGACACAATTTCTGGCCATTCCCTTGGGTCCTGTCACTGGTGACCACAGAGAAGAGGTCAGTGCCTGTTCCTCCTCTTCCCCTCACAAGGAAGTTGTGACAGCAGTGAGATCTCCCCTCATATGGCTTCGCCTCTAACATTTCACCATCCTCATGGCCCTCTTTTTGATGCTCCCCAACAGCTTAATGTCTTTTACGTGTTGTGGCGCCCAAAACTGCCCCCAGCACTCGAGGTGAGGCTGCCCCAGTGCAGAGCAGAGCAGGACAATTCCCTCGCTTGCCCAGCTGGCGATGCTGTGCCTGATGCCTCCGAGGACATGCTTGGCCCTCCTGGCTGCCAAGACACTGCTGGTTCATGTTCAACTTGCCAGGACCCCCTCTCATGGGACTGCATTCCCCAGTCTGTATGTACATCCAGGGGTAGTCCACAAACCCAACCCTGAAAATTGCAGCTTCCCCATAAAAACAACTGCTGACTGGGAAGCAAATGGAAACAAATACCCCAAACTTAGTGAAATCTACCAACACTTGGCTTTGAAACCCTGGGAAGACACTCAGACAACAAATATTGATTTTACTTCATGCAAAATAATGTTTCTGTTACTGCTGCAAAATTTTGTTCCTGGTAGTTTCCTGTAGGCGTCGAGCCATATGTTTCTGCGCAAGACAGCAAAGGCGCAATTAAGCTCCTCTGTAGGACGGCGCTCTGCCAATGCCAGCGCTCTCCCAGGCAGGAGCACTGCAGAGAGGGGAGCCAAGGCACACACAGGCTGCAGGCACTCCTGTGTCTCGCCCTCCATCCAAGGGCTCGATTTTGAGTCGAGGCTGCTGAGGCATGTCTCAGCTCAGCTTGACGGATCCGTCGGGTGGTTATTCAAATGCGATGTTGTCCCAGTCTCATCTGGAAGGCCTGCATGACAGCATTTCCCACTCACCCGTTTTTTTTTTATTCATTAAAAATAAGACTGCACAAGCCTCTGAGAAACCTGTCTGTAAAATAAAGGTCTGCATTAAAGCCAGGTATGAAAAACTGTCTTCCTGACAAGCAGTTGCTATTTCGAGGTGCATCTATCTCTTAGGGAATCGGTTATGTGCCAGCAACAGAGAAACAATCCCATACAAACAGCAACATTAGGGAATCTTAAGGCTAAAATTTAAGCACTAAAAAGACAGAGTGCACCTCAGGAAAAGCTAGATTAGCTACCTTATCACTGCCTGCAAGCCTGCATACAATATTATAGCCCTTAATTAAGCAGATATGTTTTCTCTCTGATAGAATGAATCAGATGGTCTTCTAGATTTTCTGTGTTTAGCATACATTAACAGTTTGTCTCTTTACTGTGTGTCCATCATTTAATTAGCATAAAAGCCCCCTAATCCAATGTTTGCTTGGTCATCTTTATAACATATACTCCTATCTCAAAGGTACTCATTTTAATAATTTCATCAGTACAGATGCACAATGCATTCCACAATACATTTTTCTCTTTATAGACAGATGCGCTTCTTAGCAGTAATTCATTACTTATTACCTTGCAAGCTGTTTTTCAGACAAACAAACTCACAGTTCCATTACCAGTATCTTTTAATGATGTTTCTGTTTCAGATTGCTTTATCGTTGGAGTCTAATCCAAATTTCACTGAACTTTCCCATTAATTTCAGTGAAAGGCTCTGTTTTTCATTTTTCAAGCAGCTCAAAGAACATCTCAGGAAAATCTGTATACTATTTATTCAAAAAGACATTTTAAAATAGAAAGCTAAATAATTATTTAATATTAAATTGCTTCTCTAATGAACAAAACATCCTACAGAGGTTTTTCACTAGCTAGCTGAGAGAACATCCTAGAACACAGTAAGTGAAAGAAACCTGCATATTGAATGATGAATGGGAGCAGGGTGTTTTCAGAATTATTTCAGAGGGCAGCACAAATAAATTTCATATGTAGCCTTGCAAAATCATCATGTTGGGCAAATTTGAAAACATTCAATATGGTATTATTAAGCCTGAGAACAGATAGCATTACTGAGGGTGTTAGAAGAATAAGGTGGTCTCTGGATCTCTGGGCTATGCACCACCTATTCCATGCTTCTAAACACAACAACGAATCTTGGAAAATTTCATGCTGTGGATACAGTCTGCAAAGAGACAAAACACTGAAAAGTAGAGTTTCTGTTGAGTGACCCTTTCCTTTTCGCATTCTCCTGAGATTCCACCTGGATTACTGCATGTAACTCTGGGGCGTCCAAATTAAGAAGGACACCGACCTGTAGACAGCTTCAGAGGAGGGCTACCATGGTGATCAGAGGGCTGCAACACCCCTCCTGTGAAGTCAGACTGAAAGAGTTGGGGTTGTTCAGCCTGGAAAAAAGAAGGCTCCAAGAAGACCTTGTAGCAGCCTTCCAGTCCATAAAGAGGACTGCAAGAAAGCAGCAGAGGGACTAATCACAAGGCCATCTAGTGACAGGACAAGGGGGAAATGGCTTTACACTAAAAGAGGGCAGGTTTAGATTAGACATTAGGAAAAAATTCTTTACTGTGAGGCTGGTGAGGAACTGCAACTAGTTGCCTAGAGGAGTTGTGGATGCCCCATCTCTGGAAGTGTTCAAGGCCAGATTGGATGGGGCTTTGGGCAGCCTGATCTAGTGGAAGGCGTCCCTACTCATGGCATGGGAGTTGGAAGTAAGATCCTTAAGGTTCCTTAGAACTCAGAGCATTATGTGACTTCCCTGAAATTCTCTGTACTAAGCATAGTTCTGGTTATTGGAACCCTGAACTTCACACAGCAAAGGACTTAGGTCTTTGAGAACCTTCTGAAAATCCTACCTTACTTTATAAAGTCCTCGATCTTGTGCATTTTAAAACCACAAACCTCTCCAGTCATGCCCACTCATTAAATTGATCGGTACAAACTATGAGCACGTGTGAAAGCCAAATCAAACTGGGATTTCACTGTGATAAACATTGTGATCAGACAATTCCAAGAGGGAATAATCCATCTAGGCATGAAGCAGGAACATCAATATCCCCCAGTTCTGTGGTCCTCCTTAATGGTTATGAGATTTCACTACTCCTATCATGATTCACTCTTGAAAAGAATTCTAAAAATTTTAAAGGATACTGAGAACATTGCTGTGTAGAAAATTAACCTATATCTTACCTCTTGATTTCCTCCTCTCACTTTTCTCTAAACTTAAAAATTCTGGTAGTTTTTGCTGTTAAGTACATTCTATGGTTTCAATGATTTGGAAAGAGTAAATGAGAAATTTAAAAAATTAAGTAGTTTAAACATTAATTTCATGACTAGATTTTATTAAGTTAGGAATACTGAGTACTAGTCCTTCATACTTCATACAAAGAGAAGGGAAGAGTTACCCTAACGGCACCTTATCGTGGGGGACAACTATGCTTTTCAAAGTAGTAAAACAGCAAAATACTAATTATCTATAATTTATAAGTTTTTCTATAGGGTGGGACTGCTGATTGACCCCTTGGATATAGGAACTGAGAGGACTTGTTAGGTAACTGATTTTCTTTCCTTGTCACTACAAACTTGTTCCCTATAGTTTCTTCTGTAATAACATATTCAGCATTTTATTAAAATATAAAAAAGAAAAGGACTTGTCATCCTTTCCTGAACTTTCACAAAAGGATGAAGAGATTTAAGCAAGAGAAAAAAAATGAGATCTTGTATTCCTGTCTTATCAATATCAGAAATTCATCCTAATAAGGATTACTCCTAAACTGACACCACAGCTCTTCCTGTTTCTATAAAACTATTCACAAGTTGCATATATTTCCATATTTGATCTGCATTAACATTAAAATCCTCCTGAAGTTTCTGGAAAGATTTGCATGTTTTATCATCAGATAAATCCTTTATTATCTTGTACCAAAAGTTCATTCTTCTTTAAAATGCAATAAATATTTAATTTGAACAAACAAAGCAAAAGCAATTAAGGAAAAGAGATGCCCTAAGAAAAAAAGAAATCTGGAGATTGAATTCACAACTGCATCTGCTGTCTGTGTAAGAATTTCTAGAGTCAATATCAAATAGGAAAAGAAGTAGCAAACACCAAATCTCATATATAGAAGTCAGAAGATATACCAGGGTATTATCCTCAAGCATTACGTTACCATGCACTGCTATATTGGATGGATGAGCAGCAGAAGAGACAGGATATTGCTGTGGTTGCTGGAGACAGAATGCAAGAGGCAGGTGGCATGACAGGACTGAATAGACTGCAAACCTTCCTGTAACCCTGGCAGCAGGAAGTGGCAGGCAAAATTCAAAATCTTTTGGATTTTTTTCCCCAGGAGCTAGAAGGTGTTGAAAGGTTTTATTTATTTATGGTCAATCCTTTGGAGTTGTAAATCTCACAAGAAGTTGCTCAGCAGACCAGAGACTCCTCAAGAACATCACACCTTGTGTTCCTTCAGCACTTTGCATCCACCTCCTGAGAAGTGTGCAGAGGGCTGCATGGAGGGCGGCATTAACAAGAGAACGGGGGGAAGAGAGGAGGAACAAGAAGCTCTTCTTTCATTTGTGCAAACATACTACAAGAATAGAGTGAAATAGATTTAAAGGGAGAAAATTTTAAAAGTGTTGGGACTTGTGTCTGTGGCAAATTTCATTGTCTTTAAACACAGACTAGATCTCAATTACTACTTCACTCAGAATATACACAGCAAATGCTGCTGTGATCCCCCCAAGCAGTTTACTCCAACAGTAAAAAAATTGAAAAATAAATTAAAAAATTTTAAAAATCATCTTTATCTTATTTGGCTCTCTTTTTGTCCCTGCTGTGCCTTGCAATCCCCATCTCTGTGCCATCTGTCAGTGAGACAGGCCAGGGAAATACAGAACCACTGGTACTTACAACGCTTGAAACTTCTGGATAAATCATTAGAGAACATGCAATAGGGAACAACTTCACAATGACAAGGAAATAAAATCAATTTTATAATAAGTCTTCTCGAATTCTTGTTTCCATAGGGTCAATCCTCAGTCATTCCCATAGAAAACTCTACCCAAGAGGGAGGAAAGAGAAAAAATGTCTGAGGTTTCCCGCTGAGAACATTTACTTCTTCCTTGGAAGTGCGGGAATTTGCTCTCCATGCTCTGTGGAGCGATGGTGAGGGGATTAGTCTACAACTCCATTAAATTTTCCCAGAGCCACAGGGGCTGTGCAATCTCTAGTTCTTTTGTAAATGATCATTTGCTCAAAAGGCCTCCTGTTACACTTGGAATATAGGACAGGTGTTACCACTTTAGCTATCAACCCACACAGAGAACCCAGGGACAGAGGAATGAGGTGGTGCCTTGGAATCCACAACTACTCTTACTTTATAAACCATATGAAAAAAAGGGGCAGAGCTGGGGGGGCTCTCAGGTGAAGATTATATGAAAATAAAAAAGGTTTTCTATTGGCATTGTTACTTTAGAGGGGAGTTGAAAGTTTCCTGAATAGGAAATCAGCATCCAAACTAGCACTAAAACATTGGTGCATTGTGCAGGACAACACTGAGCTTTATTACAGATCTTATTCTTGTATAAAAAGCCACCATGCCACTGTGCTTCTAGGATTGCTACCTACAGATCACATAATCTTTATCCTGTCACAAGTCTTCCTTGCTCTCAGAGTTTGTTTCATGTGATATCCTTCTCCTGCCATTTCCATTTCAGAGTAAGCTCTTTTACCTCCTCCCACTCCACTAAAATGCTGGTATATCACTGCAGCTGAAAGTAAGGGATAGTCACTGATGTTGTCATACTTGTGCAAACACTGTCACCATGCTGACAACCTGAAGACTGCTTTTTTGATCTGGTACTCACATTTCCTCCTCCTTTGCCACTTCCCAAAAGCCAAAGTAAGCGGACATGTCCATGTGTCATTCTCTGTGTGTAACACTGGTTTTCAGGATTTTTTTCTATGTGCAAAGAGTTTTGACTGAGATCACTGGGTTTTGTTTTGAAGACCCCAGGATTAATTTTTCCTTTTATACCTGCAAAGAAGGCAAAGTTCCACATCAGTATCATTCATCAAATCTGTGGTTTCATGATGGTAAAATGGTGGATATGAATCTTATTACCACAGTTGTTCCCTTGAGCCTCTGTGGGGGAAAAAAAGGGCATCAAACCATATATGAATAATTGCTGTGGTCTTTGAGGTCCCTCTGTTGTACTCATATAAATGGAGCATCAGCAAAAATTATTATCAGGTCAGGTAACTCTAAGGGTGAGATCCTCAGCAGATGTGAATCGCTATCACTCTAATAAAAAAAAAAAAGGTGACCATTAATGCCACTTTGAGATTTGGATTTAGGAAGCATTTATCTTACTGTGCTCATCTGAATTTATGAGGAACTTGCACTTAAAAATTAAATTTCATCTGAGAGTCAGGAAAAAGAATCAGCTTTACATGAACAATTGAATGTGACAAAACTGTACCAAACAAAATTCAGGGCTCTTGAATTGCTGGATAATTTATCTTAAGGAACAAGCAAAAAGGTGTTTCACTGGCATAAGAAGTTGTCTGGAGATAACATCAAAGCTGACATAATACCACTCCTGTTACTCTTCAAAAAAAACTTTATCTGCAGTTAAAAGGATAAGCTGGGCACATAAGAAAGGTAATCCAAAATCTAAAATTAAATATTTTGTAGTGTCCAGTTAAATTAAATGAGTAGTGGAACAATCTAAGAAAATATAGCATTTCATTGCATGACTATTAAATTGATGGCTATCGGTGCTCGTTGTGGTTATAAAATCTCACTTCAGATGCTCGCATCTCCCCAGTTTTCAACTCTTCCAAGAGTCATAGTTCTGTCACTTCTCTATAGTACAAAAATACAGCACAGCTTCTTGCAATTTCCTGAGACACTGCACCTGTAATATATTCATGCTAATTGCTCCAAACTCATGCATACAGATGACAAAAGAAGTTGAATGGCAATTCAGCTTTTTCATGCAAAGGAAACATAATTGTTTTATAATATGCTGTAAGTTTTGAACCTGCAGGTTAAGTATTCATTTAATTACTTAGGGAGAGGTTGCACTTCTACTCCTCTCCATGTAAAAGAGGCAGACTACCTTGGTGCCATGCCAGGAGAAGGGTGAAGAGGAGCTCAGATTTTGAGTTTTCCTTCCTGTCTTCCTCCTTCCTACATCTCTCCCTTTCCCCTTATTACAGATGCAGTATTGCTTCTACTGCCTCTGCTCATCCACTTGCCACTGATATTTTCAGAAACAAATTATTCAAGACAAATATGTTGAAGAGCAAATAGAGGAAGAGGAGAAGAAATGTGTTTCCTGCACAGGTGTCTGGTTTCAACAGAGGTATTACAAATCTCCTAAATAAGGTAATTTACTAGTTAAGGGATTTTATTTCAGACCCTATCAGCAGAAATGGCAGGAAAAAGAATGGTTTTGATACAAAGTCAAAAGTATTTTGGGTTTCTGATAAGAGAACTACTTACCTCTGCAACAACAGACCTGGAAAGATGCATCAGTAGCTACCAAGTATCTCCTTTGGTTCAAAACATTGAAGTCTGCGTTTTTCAAAATTGAAGAACCAATTGAAAGATTTACCTCTAGATTTGTGTTCATGTGTGATCCAGTAGTTGTAATATGTTGTCTGCACCACACAGATTCATTAACTTTGTCTAAAGGTATTTACTACATTAAAAAATCATCAAATGTTATGAACACAGCTTAAATTTTCAAAATACTTCAAGTAATTCAAGGATCCACTTTGCATTTGTACTCCCTAGGTACTAAAGAGACTTAACAGAATTGAGCAATGCAACATCTTCCTCGTAGTCCTGATCCTACCTCCTACAATATTCACAAAATTTTTCAATGGATAGGCACTTAAGTATGGAGGCAACAGAAACCTGCTGAGCAGGGTATGGATCAAGCTAGTGAGAAATAGTCTTCAGGTAATGGTGCTCATATATGTCCAGAGAGACAAAGTCTCTGTTTAGAGCCATTAAGCTCCTAAATAATCTCGGCCACTTGTATGATAGAAAACACCAGATCTACATTTTTTAAGATGTAATGGCAGCCCAGGAGAACTGAGAGCTTGGGAGTTAGATCACCTTGTGAGAGCGTGGAGAACAGGGTCCAACCGCTCCTTCGGACCAAACCACAGCCTGAGCTTGAGTTCAAACCAGCACCCCAAGACAGAATCCCAACAGTCAGCTTTCTCTGGGGTAGGAAAATTCTCTCAGACACCAACACAAGAGTTTCTCCTCCCCATAGAAATCATTTGATATGCAATGGACTGAGGTAAGAAAGAGTGTCTTTAACCCCGACAACTAGCAAATGTATCTAAGATGCATGTTCAACTCCACATCTGATAGCTATCACTGCTCCAGAGCAGGAATCTGAACCTGCCATGGCTACCTTTCTCTCACAGCTACATTTACTTTGAGCGTGTTGAGACCATGCTGGTAACATTAGGTCCATAACAAAGTCCCATTTTGAAGGCTCCAAGGTTTTAGCCTCAGCAGCCCTTGAAGTAGATCTCAATATTTAGGTGAGTTTGGACAGCAAAATCTTGAGCATATGCAAAACATAACATGCTAAACTAATAGTCAGGAGATAAGTGACAGCTGAGGAGTAATTATTCCAATGGTACATGAATGCTGGGACAAGGTGATGCCTACATTCTGCAGCAGATTATGGTGACAGAAAAGCTCTGAGCTGACTTTCACAGTACATCCACAGAGTTCAGCACAGCACCATGCAGAGACAGTCACACAGGTCTCAAAGGCAGCCTAGCCTTTTTGGTATGGCAGAACATGCATTATTAAATTCAATCCCTGTTTCTCAGCAGAGCTAATTAGTTCAGGTGCAGCTCAACGCTGCTATAATTATACTCCATCTGCTTCCAGAGCTAGCTAGTTTGGGTGCTGAGAGCTTGGAAATTTCTCTGCAGTACCCCCTCATGGGAGGGGGCATGATACTATTATGTCCTTAGGCGTGAAAAGAGATGGATTGACGCTTTGGTCTCTTTGATGATGCGAGCCTTAGCAGCCTAAATCCTGCCGAGTTAAATCCTCTCAAGGGACAGATTTTTTAAGATGTTTAAATAGCTAAAGCCCCAGGTATGGCCCCAGTGAGATTTTTGAAAAATGCCTCATAAGCAGTAAGTGTTTGTTGGTGGTAAATGACTCTGTAAGGCAGCACAGCAGTGAGAGCCCCATGTCAGACACCCAGCCGAGGCAGTCTGTCGCAGGCAGCAGCCCACGGTGCCCCGGCTCTCACCAAAACTTTGTTGTGCTCAGGTTGGCTCTGCTGCCTTGCAATCCAGCATGTAAGTGCTAAAACTCATTTGGCTACACAGAGAGTATCAAGCCTGTCTGCTTCTCAAGAAACAGATAGTGACAACTCAGATGAATGCTAATTTAGCACGCAGTATTTGCTTGCTTTAAAATGAAGCCTTGATCCAAAGACTACTGCAGTGAATGGACTATCTCTCCTCCATGTCAATTCATATTGGATCAGGCCTTGAATTTGTGGCATGAAGCAATTAGTATAAAATAGATTAGGCAACAACTTCCTTTATTCAGTTGTACAAGTTTTTTCAAGATGAACTGATTGCCCACATTTGTTTCATACAGGCAGCTAAATCATCAATACCAACAAGACTGGCATTAATCAACAGAATTACCTCCTCACTCTCACAGGCATTTAGCTTCATATCACTTCACAAAGGCTGTCAGGGACTGTCTGTAGCTTCAAGTACAATACAGCAGTTCCACAGCATGTTTTTCCAGACACTGGAGTCATCCATATGCATTTGGCCTGCAAGCTTTTCAGCAGCACACTCAAATGAGAACATTTTCAGCGACCACATGAATCCTGCAGCATGTTCTCCCCCCATCTGCTTTGTTTAACCACCCACCACTACACTGTGATAGCATATATATGTACCTGTGGATACATATGTGCATATGTGTCCAGAGAGTGTGTTCTGCTTCCATGTGTGCTGTGCAAGTGTGACTGACACCTGCATTTAATAGGATGGCATCTATGTGAGCATCTGTGTCACTGCCATTATTGTTTTGACACACCACACTGATATCAGTGCCAGCTCTCCCAGTATTTTTCTCTCAGCCTCTGCTTGCTTTCTGTTTTCCAGGAGCACTGGCTGCTGAGACTGTCAGACACTGATTGAAACTCAACCAGTTGCTACTTATTTAACCAATAACCAATATGCAGACATTACTTTGTGAAATTATTTTAGAAAGTGACAAAGGAGCTGCCCCATATCACCTATCACCAGCTCTTAGGAGAAGAGCTCTGCATTTCTGCTCTGGTTCAGTTACGGCTGTCTCACTGCCAAGCTACTCTCAGAGTGCAGACAGCTTCCTATGCCTTTTCAGACATGAAATAATTACTTGTTATATATATATATAATGTTGCTGGCTATTACTTGTGTATATTCAGTGAATTCAGTCTTGCTGTCCTATCTCTCACACTGCACTGCAGCTTTGGACCATGTGAATGGAATGCTGTGAGAGGTGGCACCCAAAATGCCTGTGTGAGCCTAGCCCTGTGCCCCAGCTCAATAGTCATCCCCACCAGTACCCTTTGCCACCCCACAGTGCCCAGCTTGCATGTTCTGGGGAACTCTGGCTCTCTTAGACACACTCCATCAATGGCAGCAAGCTGCCTCAAGGCAGATCAGACTGAAAGGCAGTAATTAGTGACTGAGGTGGTAAAGAGATGGTATAAGGGATTTTTGCCCATTTCTGTGCAAGGCTAGCAGTCTAACTCAAAGCATCCCCTGCAGTGGTTTAGGTTGTTAAAGCCTGACTGTAGTGAAAAGAGGGAGGACTTGCAGGCAGTCACGGCAGAGAGACATTTTGAGAAGCTGTCTCCACTCAGTCACCTCATCTAGGCTGAGAAGTCTGAGTGACTCAAGCCTGTGCAGTGTACATTCAAGCAGGTTAGTTAAAACCACTGACAATTAAAATGTCCCCCTAGTTTTGCACTGGGCAGTGGAAAAAATGTCACACAAATGACAAAGCTCAGCTAAGAAACAGGAACCTAAGAACTGGAAGTCTGGCCATGGCTATGGAATGAGCTGGACACAATAAAAAGGAATCAGGGAGTTTTCAGGCCTGAAGCTCAGCATTAAGGTGTGGGCCAAAAAGAAACTCTCTTAGACATGACCATAAGTCATTCAAGAAGTCTCACATCACAGAGCATCACAGACTGCAGCTCCCCTGATGACCAACAGGTCAAAGACAAATGCAGCAGAAGCAAAAGGAGTTTTCCAGAACTCTGAATTAATTTTTTTTTTGCCTTTTTTCCTCGGTTCTTCATTTCCTTCTTTATCATTTTGTAACCTTCTGTCTGTGCAAAGAGAAACATTGTCATACCAGTGTCTGCTTTAGCTTTAATTTTCAAACTTTCAAATTTTATTTTCCAGTTCTCATTAATATGTTACAGATGACTTATTTTATTAATTGCCACCTATTTTACTAGTTAATTTATTTTTCTAGGAAAAAATATTTTCCTGACCTGTTCCAGTCTTGTACTAATGCTTAGCCAAATATCTTAAGGCAGTGAAGGAAAAAACAAACAGCTGAACATCTGCTGAAAAGGTTGGAAGGGTGAATAATCTTTAATAGCTTCTAATGAGCTTCCAGAAATATACTGCATAAGGAGCAGTGCACAGATACGAGTTCTTAAACCCTTACTTGTAAGAGCATCCTGCTCAGTTACTTCACTCACGTACAGGCAGGGGCAAACTCAGATGCAGAATATGTTGCCAGACACATTTAAAATGCACCCTACAAGGACATATCTCTTTCTTCAAGCAACCATTAATTGTGCTCAACACCACCCCTGCTTTTATGCTTTACTGGTGCAATTCAGATCAGGAAGATGGGGAAGAGTCCCTTATCAGAGCTGAAGCTCTCCATCATTTTGGTGCACCACTTGTCTGTCTCGGAGCTCCACAGAGGCAAACAGAGTGAGCACACATGGGAGCTCGCCTGCAACCTGTATCCAAAGGTTCCTTTGGTGATGCAGGTCAGTGCTGCCCCTCAAAGTGAGCATTAGAACAACAGGCTCAGAAGTCAAGGTAGCTGTACAGGTGTAGAAAGAAGTGTTGCTACTATTCCCCTACTTATTAGCCAAAGCAGTAGCATGGAAGTTGCTGAAGAGTGTACCCTTCTCTTTGTCTTGCACTTCAATTTCTCCTCTTTGGGCTGCCTTCAGTTCAGCCACATACACCTGCCTGCCATGCTCAGGCAGAGCATAAAAGTAAATGCAACACAAGGAAAGTCAATAGAGTTTCACTCACTCGCAGTAGAAGTGAATTTAGCTATAAATCAATAAAGAAAAGCAAAATGTTCCCTGCATGCCTGTTCTTGCTGCTGTCCTTCATCTGAAGAGTTCAGCCCCACTTAGAGAATCAATGTATCAATAGAGAGTAAACTGTGTTTCCAATAAAACCGATGTGCGCAGATTCAGCATTGTATGATTATTAATTTCCAAAGTTAGAACACAAGCTTTTAACAGTATCCACTAAATCTCCAAATGAAATTGAAGCACTTGGATAATAATCAAAAAATACTGTATTAAAATACTCTCCTCCATCCCTCTCCATGAGCAGAAGCAACTTGGCATATTCCTAGGGCAAGCAAGGATACACTCTTGACTGAAAGCAATGGTGCTTCACTGTCTCTTATTTCTGGGATAGCCCTAAGCTCATTCTGCCACCTTGTGTGATCAACATATAATACAGCACAGTCTCATTTTCAGGTCCATATTTCTTATTCCACTCCATTAGGTCTCGCCTCTTATTTAGTACTCCTCAAAGCCGGGAGTCTGTTAAACTATGTGCAGAGAACCACTCATCTCTGATATTCTAATATGGGCTGCCAGGACGAAGCAAATTTAATGTTCCGTTCATACTCCACCTCCCTAAAAGCCACTTAGTTTTATTAGAGAAGTGAGTAATTCTTATTAATTATATGAAAGAATGCACATTCTGTTAGCTTATTGTTAGACTGTGGTTCTCTTGAACTTAATTAAAATTATTTACTAAATAATACCTATGAATATTTTTAGCTATTATTATCCATTCAAAGCAATTTGTTGAAAACAAAAATTCAGTTTTCTGAAAAAAAACACCTTGAGCTGTGTGACTAGACAGTCCTTCTCTTATGGCCTATTATTTCACCTTTATAGAAATAGTTTCTTTACATTTAACCTGACTGGAAAACTGTGAATGTTAGAAAAACATTTGGCTTTCAGTGTAAAATGTCTGTTGAAAGCAAATACAAAGGTAGTCTTTCAGAAAGTGTGCCCACTGTTTTCTCAATGTTTCTAATTTTTGCTGCTGCATTCAGTCATGACATTACAAAGAAAAAAGTCTTTTTTAAAAAAAGCAAAAGCCTTTAATGAATACCCCAGATAAAGCCTGTAGGATAAAAGTCTTTGTTTTGATTAGCTGAATGAGTTCAAATATCTTGTTCTGGAAACAGCCAAAGCATTCCTCAAGTTCATCTACAAAAACTGTCTGCAGCTTTAGTTCAGACTACCAAGAGAGGCTCCGCAAGGGATTCACAGACCCAGGAACAGCGGCTGATACAATGCAAAAATCAATAATGCTACATGAAGCTGTTACCTAGGGATGTCATCTCTCTTCTGAACACCAGCAAGTGCCCATGTGCATCATAGGTACTGAAACACTCAAACGTGACACCAGCTGCCAGTGTAGAGGGACACTTCACCCTGTTCACAGAAAGACACTCAGTACATCCAGTTTTTAAACGCCCGTGAGCTTGTGTGTGCTGATCCGCTGTTCAGCAAAGGTGACAGAAGGTGGGAGGCAGAGAAAACAATTATCAAAAGCTCCTTCTAAATCCTACAAATGCAGATGTTGACATCTTTTATTGCCTTATGCTTTACAGATATAGAACTACATTTCTTATCAAAGTGAACTACGACTCAGACTTAATTAACCAGAACTGTGGTGCCTACAAGATCTATGCTAAAAGCATAGTGAGGGCAGTCAAAGCAAAATTCATTCCTGTAGTCTGGTGTTAATGCCTTTTGCACAGGGAAATATTTATAGCTAAAAGCTGATGTTTTCAAGTCATACTTAAGGAATACAACTCCTCTTACAGAATCACATCATCACCTTAACTTGTGGATGTGGTCAGAGAACTGTTTATGTTAACATCATACCATTTTACTCCCCATATATTCTGCAAGAAATCAAATCACAGGACTGATCTCCAGTCCTTCTGTGAGGAGAAATAATTGATGCAGGAAGATTCACAGTGATTTTAATAACAACCAGGCAAAATATGTCTACAAGATACAAACTCAAAAAATTATGCAATTTGCATGTCAGAGACAACTTTAGTAAATTTGGAGTTTGGCAAAAATCTTCAGGTCACACAAACACACCTCTCCACAATTAATAATGAAGCAATTTCAGAAAAATTTATTTTGTTTCTTGAATGACCGTGTACAAAATTTTGACCTTTCTTTTACAAGATTTTTACTAAAATTATTAATAAATACATATACTTAAAACCAAATCTGAAATTTTTGCCTCCAACTGTATGTTGGCCTAAAAAGGAAAATCATATTAAAATATGATTGAAAAGTGCAACCTTCAAAACATGTTACACACAGTTCTGATTTCAAAAGGCTTTGGCTCAAGTTTCAAAAGCACAGAGCAACCCTACAACGTGCATAATTATCCTGGTATAAGGGAGCATACAGTAAAGGGACCTGTAAAGTTTGAATCCCTTTACAGGCTCCTGCAGAGCCCTTGGCAAGTCGTTTCATTCTCTTATATCTCTATTTCCCCATCTATTAAGTCGGGCAATAATACCTACCTTCCCTGAAGAGGTGACAGTAATTAAGTCAATGTTTAGCATAGCACTTTCAAGATGCAAATCTCTGCATTAAAGTTCTAAGTACTGTTATTATTATCATCATTATCACCGATTATCATTAGGCTAAAGCTACTGTTTAATTCTGTATGTTCTCATTCTGAGAAATACATTCAACTACCATTGTGAGCTAATTATACCATCTACTCCTAAGTATAGGAGTACAAAAGCATACCTTCTGCTGCATTTGCAGTCTGTTCCTACTTTCAAATTCTCTTTGTGTAAAGGAAAGTATATTCTTAACTAATGCCTTAAGGAAGTTTGCATGGTA
>VYZP01005814.1:317-15986 GCA_013400635.1 Hypocryptadius cinnamomeus
TGTCAACAATTCCTCCATGTAGCTCCTGCTGTATTAAAGACAACTCTTGCACAAAGACCTCAACAATTGTCACTCTGAAGAAGATATCCACTATGGCCTCGAGATTTACCTTCAGTATTTGACAAACAATTGATTTGTAGAACTGGAAATAGATTACCCTGACATAGCATTTGTTCCATGCAATGATCTATGAGACTGACACTGAAATATAACCTGGCAGCTGTCAATCAGATAAGGACTTGGGAGATATGTCCTTTGACATAATTCAATTTCAGATCTCCCTGGCTATTGTGGGGCTCAGTGAGGTCACTCACTGCTTAAATAATAACTCTCTTACAAAAATCTCATTAAAATATGTTCTGTTATGATTTTAACAGTGAACTTTCTATCTTAATTAAAAAAACATATAGCATCAAGGTGACAATCCTTTATTCTTCTAGAGCTGAAAAATTAAAATATAATGTTTTTTATTTATTCCACTTTTGTAAAGAATATAATATTTAGTCATCTCTTTAGTCCTTCCTTAACAAGCATGGCATTTCAATGTTACAAATCCTTATTAATGAAAAAAAAAAAATAAGATTTTTAAAATGTTTAACAAAACAAATATGTGAGAGAGGACAAATTTGATGGCCCCAGCCAGGGGAACCTCCAGCAGCATCCCACTGAACCTTTTAATTGATTTCCAAACAGTCACCTGAGTTTTCTACAGACACAGGACACGAGGTGAGAGCAAGAGGCCTCAGCCATGAGAGCTCAGAATTGTCACATCTCTGCAGCTCCCTCCAGCATAACCGTTTCTTCTGCAACAAAAATACAAATCCAGATCTCAGACCATTTGTCGTGCCTGGGGAAAAGAAAGGAGAGGAAAAATATTAGCAGGAAATAGATTTTACATTTTCAAGTCAAAGCTGAGTATTTATGTTACACCCAGCACTGGAAGCCAAGTGCATTTCAAACTGGGAAAGTGAATCCTCACAAACATTTAGGGTTAAATCTGTATATTTCAATTCAATGGTTTGCAGTGGATTTCTCTGCTAGTGCTAACTCAGGTGTTAAGGCACTGTGGCACGCTGGCAGAGAGTTGGAGTATTAATCAAAATATTTTGCACTCTGCTTCTCATTAAAATTTCTGTGAGTTTTTGTATAGCTGCATTGGATTTACTATTCCAAGAGAGCAGCAGAAGATCCCTCAAAGACGTACAAATCATCGTGTTTGTATGTCACTGGGAGGTAAAAAGAAGTGAAAATATTAAGAATATAATCTGAATTTTTCCTATAAAATAGAAACATATAAAATTTTTCATGTTGTAGTTACTAAGAATCAATAATGGTTTCTGCAAGAATAAAAATATTTCCTTTCAACCAAGGTATATTTTCTAAACCTGATAAAAGCATGAGTGTGCAGGTCTATTTCTGATTATTTCTTTTCTTCTCCCCTGTGAGGAAACCTGCAGGATAAACAGTATGAAATACTGTGGTTAGTTTACAAAAGGGTATATCTGATATTTTACAATGTTTGACACAAAGAAGTTAGCACATGCCACTGCAAGGGTTGTTTCAGAGAATATCTAATTATTACAATTGTGGCCTTCTCATTTTATCTTTGAAAGTTTATAATTTACACAAAAGGTTTTTTTTTAAACCTTTGGGGTTCATTTTGCAATGTAAACTGTTTAATTTTTGCTTAGCTTACATCTCCAGCATTATTAATACCTAGATGTACTAAAATTCTCTTCATTAGGAGCTTTGAAACAACTTTAAATGGTGAAAATGTCCATGGCCATGAAAGTTATACAAAAATAGACCAAACCGCAGACACCAACTAGCACAATTTTCTTTTAAAATAGCACTAAAGAGATATATTGCAAAAAAATGGGAATTTCACTAAATTCTTTCAAGCACTCCCACTGTTATTAGCATTTTCATAAAATTAACTTGCAGAAGACTCTCCTAGTAAAATTAGAATTCTTTTTTTTTTTCCGTGGCAGCAAAGTCTATTAGGGATATAGATAAAATGAAAGACACTTCTGAGCTATTATTCAGCAGTGCTAATAGCTTTCCATGTCTAAAGATTAGCTACAATGAAGTATCCATGAGCATTTCAAATCCAGCTCTGTGCTCAGCACTCCAGATCAGGCTGTTTAATTACATTCATGAAGGAGAAGAAGCATTGGTAAATGGGTATGAGTTACACTGTACACAACACACAAAATTATCACATAAATAGTGGGATGTAAATATCTGAAACAGAAAAATGAATAACAAACTGCTTATGGCATCAGCAGCTTTCATAAAATAGAGAGTCTCATGCATAATTCAGACAAAAGCAGTATTGACTCCTGCTTTACTGAAGACAGGCCATTATTTTTCTCTCATACCTCTCCAAAGCCACAAACACCAAGAGGTTACAAGCCTATTTGTGCTCTCTGGGTTCTGAGTACATCAGGCACACACCTAAGAAATGAATAAATCTGAGTTTTATCTACTTCAATATCCCTGTCAAAATCCACCAGTCCCTTCCAATGCATGACTTTGCAAGCTGTCACTGAACAAATTTTGTCTTCAGTGACAGTACCCCTAAAGTTTTAGTCCTAGGAATATTCTAGAATTCCATATTTTTCTAAAGATGAAAATGAAGTTTCCCTCTTTCAGGCCTTCCCACCCTTCTCCTCCAGAATCGGGCTGAAAGTGCAGTCACGAGTTCAGCCCTTGTAGAGTCAAAGTCAAAACTACTTGAAATAATATTTCCATTTCTGCAAGTGCAGGGAAGATGCACAACTGAAAGACCATTTATAGAAATGTGATTTTAGTTAAAATGGATGCAGCAAACCTCAGTGGGTAAAGGTAGTAATAACAATGCAATATCTTTGCCAACAGCCAAATGCTGCTTAGAGAATTCTTTCTCTAAAGAAAAAGTCTTTTTGAATTGATGGGATGTCTTAATTCTTGAGATGAAAGAGCATTTCAATAAGACAGAACCAATTTCAGTAATTATTAACTTCTTACAATTAGGGAAAATATGTGAGTCAGACTTTTTTGTTTGTATTTTTTTCTAATGTAGACAATGCAAACATTTAAAGGTAGAAACAAACAGAATATTGCTATACATTCTTTCAAAATGCCATAGGAAGGCAAGCTCCAGAAAGAGGTAGATCCATCAAGCAGTGTGGTTATAACAGTTCAGGCTCTTTCAGCCTCACCTAGAAAGGTCACTAAATTTGCTTTTGGCCATGCATAATTATTCAATGACTTTTTAATGCCATTTTCCTAAAAACTGATGAGGAAGCTTAAGGTTTCTGCTCATCCCCTCTTGCACAAACAGAACAAATGAGGAAATAGAAGAGTGACTTTTTAAATTTTAGTTTTCTCAGGCAAGTAGAGCATTTATCTTCCCCCCTCAGGGTAGAATAGAAATCACCCGTGTGCTGGAGTAAATGACTCATGATAGCAAGGGGGTAGAATAATTGATCACCCATTTCTATTCCAGTGCTGCTCCAGCCCTTTTCTTTATGAGCAGGGCAAATGAGGGAAGACATGGAAATCTCTGAAACTGCCACTACCATTCTGCAAGGATTCCTTTCCCAAAGAGATGAACTGAAGGAAAACAAGGGCGGTATAAGAGATCTCTCCCTCTCTCCTTCCTTCACAGACAACTGACTGAATTCTCCACAATATTTTCAATGCCAGCAATTTCACTTTCAATAATAAACTGACAAGACACAGATTACATCCCCCGTTTTTCAGTTAATTGAATATAAGGCATGAAAATATAATACTTTGTAGCTTTAGAATTGCAGGGCTTTTGTTAGAGTTCAACATGAGGAAATAATCAAAGCCATAACTCTGATTTGTGTGCCCTGGCGAGCTGCCCAGCACAGTAGTAGAAACAGCAGAAGCTGGAACTTAAGACATGCAGCTAAGCATGGAGCCTCACCTGGGAAAAGGAGGGGGGAAAAACCAGCATAACAAAACAAAAACAAACAAACAAAACTAAAACAAAACAAAAAAGCACAGAACAAAGCAAAACAAGATAACTTACTGTAGCAACCCTACGGGAAAGTGGGGTAGTTTGCTTTGTCAGTGACCAAGCTATGAGAGAGTCATACTCAGTGAAAGACCTTTGAGTTCTTAGGATATTAAATTTCTTTAATAACAGCAGATATTTAGTTTGCTTTAAGTCCTTCTGTTAAGGTCAATTCAATAAGAGAAAGCTATATTGATTTTTCCCCCCACCCGTCTTTACAGCTAATGGCTCTATATATAACCCTTAAATATTTGTGGGGGTTTTTTTTGGTGATATGTCTTTATTTTCCAATAGGAACTAAAAGCCTTTAGCCTCAGTATATAGGTGTTTAAAATTTCTAAATAATATAGTATGTATGAATCTCATTTTCAGGTCTGTACCCTAAGGATTCCTACTGGAGAACCAGAAAATTTCATCATTGAGACACTGCCAGATATTATGGCAATTTGCCTACTACACTGGTCTTTGGTACTAAAGCACAGTTAAGGTTGTGCTGCAAAGTACAACAGAAAATGAAATCTTAATCTTTTTTTAATGCAGCAGGGCTTTTTAAGGTCTTGTTGTTGGTTTTGGTTTGGTTTGGATTTTTTGTTACTATAGGATTTGAATTGTGTAAACAAAATCCCTCCCATTTTCTTAACTGCCCTTAAACAAAAAATAACACAACATTAACTTGGACTTTTTAAGTAAAGGGCCAGTTTTCAACAAACTTATCTCCCACAGCCTCAAAAAGCCTTCTTCAAAATTGGATGAGAAGGCCCTATAAGAAAAATACAGGTGTTTTGTTTGGTGTTTTTTTTTTTTTGCAGAAGAAAGTGTTTCTTTCTTCCTTCCTTCCTACTATTTTAAATATCAGGTAAAAACAATAAAGCAAAGACTGCAAGAAAGGATCCTCAGAGAAAGGACAATAATTTCTGCCAGGAATAACATCTGGCCTATATATCTCTAAATAGTATCTGCCTGCACAGGGTCCTGCACAGGAGCTGCCACTGTCCCTGTCCTGAGCTGCAGCCTGAGCTGTTGCAGGGCACAGGGAGGGAGCAGCTCAGCCCTTCCCAGGCACAAAGTGACATTTTGGTGTAGCTGAACACATCCCTCCATACAGAGCTTCACTCATGGGCAGCTGTGTCTCAGCCCTGCCCATTCTGTTTTGAATTTTGAATTTTCAATATTGCGGTGATGACAAAACTTTCCAGTTCCCCTTTGTACTACGTGCATTGCTGTAAAAACACCAGCCTCTGACAGAGTAGAGGTCTCACATCTTTTTGGGAAATAACACACCAGTTCTCAGGTCTGAAAAGATGTGCAGGTGAACTCAGGTGGGGGCAGGAACATTATGGGATGTTACTGAATCAGCAGTGCTATCCTGAATCCCAGATATTGTATAAGTATTACAAAGCATCCTAAGTTAGGGCACCAAAATAAAGGCTATTAGAAAGTATTCTTGTGCACACAAATGCTTGGTGCTCTTTCTGTTTCAGCCTTTCAGTGCTAACACTTATGAATCAAAAATCACTAAATAATCTGATAATCTTTAAATACAAACTGTTACCTACTTTAGCAATGCCCTAACATCTCACTATCCCTGTCTTAAAATAGTAATTAACTTCTCAACTGCACATTGCAAAGTTGCTAAGGCTGAGAAAGCAGTTTGTAAGCAAGCAGCAGAAGCAGCAGTAGCATTGGTTGTACGACTCTATTACACACAGGCTGATTTGCAGAAATACAAACAGTACCAGGGAGAATTTTCTGACTCTTCATGCAGGTTCAACTCTACTGGAGATGGAATGTCAACGTGCCCTGAAAATGGTGCATGGTAAAACAGTGACATCCATGGCCTGACAGAGCAAAATGAACAGAGCCACGGCAGTGGAGGGAAGGGAGAAGAGGCAGGAATAATGAATTGCTGCTCTCAGCTCCCTGTGATCCATCCTGCTGTTCTGCCTTCCCAGCTTAATTTTCAATTGTGAAGCCTCGGATCTGCACCCTGTGACCGTGTGTGAGCTGCATTTTTGATGCCATATAAATTCCACAGCTGTTCACAGGGTACACACTACATCCAGCCTTGAGTGAACAACAGTGCTACAAGGACTGTAGAGCATTCCCAAAAGGTCACTCTCAAAACAGACACAGAGATGAGGAAAAAGACAGAGCAGACCTTCTATGATCCCAGGTGGCACCTCAATTACAAGACTATCTTTTCCTGTGACTGCAACAAGCTTCTTTTGAGGATTATATTTTTCGGCATATCTTCAAGATTTGTGCAGTGAAATTAAATGGCAATAGTCAGAGATATTTGTATGAAATTACTCAACCATTTTAAACACCTGTCACAATCTTGCTGCGAGTATCAAAGGCACATTTAATATAAGAAATTGTGCTAAACAAGAAATTAATTTTCATTATATTGACTTAGGATGTCTATCAAAATGAATCTTCTACATTTCCAGAAAGCATCTGTAACACTGACTGTGGCACAGTGGCTTTTTGACCTGCTGTGCCTGAAAGCCTCTGGGAGCAAGTCCACAGCTCAGCTCCCCAACTCTGCTCACTCCAGCTACAAGACACAGTGAGCATACAAACCAAAAACCTGTATTTTTATTTCCTGCAGGGATTGATAAATTTTACACAATACTGATACAGGTGATAAATTGAGGATTTGACACATTTGTTGTGTCAGCCCTATTGTTTGGCAGCATCGAGCTAAAAAACAACCCTTAAGACTGCAAAGTAAAGCTGAGACTCAAAAGTTTGCTTTTAATTTTGCATTTCACCTCTGAAAATGGAAGAATTTAATGCCTTGGAAGGGTCAAGCCATTTGGTGGATGTGACCAGAGTTCAAGTCTACAATAAACCAGGAATCCCATCAGGGAGCTGTGGCTGTGCTCCCTCACTGAGTACCTGCCCCACTCTGCAGCAAAGGGTTCCCAGCTCCCAGCTCTGAGTCTTTGTACTCTGAATTTCAGTGCATTACCCAAATCCCATTGTCCACAATGGGGTGGTCCTTTCTTTTCTCTAGCTACCCAGAAAGAAAAGAATCCAAATTTAAGTGGTGCAGCCTAGTCACAATACCATCCAATTTATCTCTTCATTTTGTAATAAAGACAATTACCAGGCCCTCAGCACAGCTAAAGGCTTTTTACATTGTGGGCTTAGAACAGGTGGCAAGGAGAAAGCTGTCGTGCAACATGTGTTTGTCTCACAAATCCCTAAGTCTCCCATTCCTTCCTCACTCTATTATTCTTCTTCTTCACATTATTTTTCATATTCTTATTTTTAATTATATACCATTTTTCCTCTGATCTTCACCACTGCAAAACTAAGTGCTCGGGGAGCCAAATTTAATGTATTTTAATTACATGATGTTCTGCTCTGGTGAACTGTTACACCAGAAAAGAAAAAAATGATGAATATTCCTGTAAGAAGAATATATTTAGATGAGGCATGTTTCTGTGCTTCATAACGTGTTTAAAATGTAGGCTGTGTAAAATTCTGTATGGGAATCTTTTGCATAACATGATTCATATACGTGAATAATATTCAGCAATAATCCTGAAGTTATTTTTGCTCCCCTCCAAAGACTAAGTGGTTTATTGTTAGTACTGCTTTGCCCTCAAGAAAAAATAATTGTTTTGTCATTTGCTTCCTACATTTTTTTGTATATTAAGTCAGATTCCTTGTTTTATGTCATAACATTGAGACAACTTTAAACATTGTCACATACAAACCTGAGGGAGCTGGGGGTGTTTATCCTGGAGAAAAAGATGATCACTCTCTACAACTGCCTGGAAGGAGCCAGGTGGGGGTCAGCCTCTTTTCACAAGTAACAAGCAAGAGGACATGGCCTCAGATTGTGCCAGGGAACGTTTAGGTTGGATATTAGGAAATACTTCTTCACAGACAGGGTTGTCAAACACTGGAACAGGATGCCCAGGGAAGTGGCTCAGTCACCAGCCCTGGAGGAATTCAAAAGACATTCAGACATAACCCTAGAGAAGCTGGTTTAGTGGTAGGCTTGGTAATTTTACATTAATGGTTGGACTCGATCTTAGAGGTCTTTTCCAACAGAAATCATTTTTTTTATATATATGTATATATGTATATATATGTATATATATATAAAAAACACACACTTGGAATGTTTTCAATAAGAGCTTTAAGAATTCAAAAAGCTGTTTAGTACACATACTGCCAGTTACACTCTTTTCAAAAGTAAGGTTATATTGAACTTTCTGAAAGAGATTAGATAAGAACACATAGATTTCAGGACTGTCATCTGTCAGACCCTGTACAGCCAGCACAGAACGATGCATAGAACACCATAAAATTTGTTTTATTATTTAATTCTATTTCCTTCAGTCCTGAAAAAGATCAGCTTAGACAAGTAGAGAGAATGGATATCATGGCAAAGATGCAAGATATATATGAATATTGACACCAAATAAAAAGTTATCCTAACTTATAATGAGTTGCAATATTTTTTTGAATGGTTAAGCAAATAGACCTTAACTTTGATAGAGACAAAGCATTTGATATGTCAGGAAATTCCTCCCTGTTTCAGCAGTACATGCAGAGCAGCAGAAGGATCTCCAGCTTTGCTGTGATTCACAATCACTCCCACTCCCAAACATGGGGTGGTGCTGCTCTGGTCCCTCCCTCTCTGCCCCTGCCCAGCAATGTGCCTCAGCAGTGAGGTGTGTTTGTGTTCCCCTGCTGAAAGGGCAGCTCTGATGCCAGCAAGGCAGAAGTCCCAAGGAAAAGCAAAAGGGAATTTTCTTCTTCAGGAGAAAGATTCTCAGGAAGCAGGATGAGCCCACTCGATGCATACAGAGGATCTCAGTAAAAGGAAAACAAGATTAGTACATTCTGCTTCTAGGGAATAAACTCTTTAGCACAGGGTCATGCTCCTTCATCAGATCAAGCTGCCCTTCGTGGCATGTTGCAAGTTTAAGGTTGGTATATCCAGTTCAAGACAAAGCAGAATGAAGTTAGAAACCAATCATCACCCCTAAAAAACATAAAGAATAATAAATCACCCCTAAAAACATATTAAATAATAATAAATTATGAAATCTATTTGAGATCAGGAGTTTATTAATAGGTAATGTCCTTGGGAAAGGTATTTTCATGCCTGGTCACACTTAAGAAGAAATAATTTAAGGTTTCCATCATGAAGGCTATATTTACTTAGTTCTGTTATCTCCCTGTTCTTGCACTGCCCTGTGCTCTTTCTATGTATTTCATTGATATGAACAGCCAATTATTTAGCCTAATTTTTCCAGCTTCTGAATTGAAATACGTATGACAGCAAAATAGGAGCAGAAGGCATAAGCAGAGCCTAGTTTAGATTAAATTAATGCTAGTCTTTCAGTCTACTTAAGTGACAAAAGCTGCATCACTCTGCAGGCTGCTGGCCTTGGGGTTGATTGCTCTGAGTCTCTCAGACTTTCATGTCCTGGATGGAACTTCTCAGTGGCACCAAAAACACACAAGCTGCTGATGGCAGAAATTGAATCGAAGACCAAATTCTTAGTTCTTTGGGCATCAAAAGAAACAGCAGCACTGAACTTTGTGAGCTGCATTTATCAGAACTGTTACATGCCAGGTATAGTAAATTTTCTCTGTCTCTTCTGCTACCTCCATTCTTTGTTGGAAATGAAGTACTGAATAATTTTTTATCCAAGACCCTTATCCAGGAAGGGAACTGCTGGTTCCTGATGCTAAAAGTGTGATTTGTTCCTGAATTATTAAAAAAAAAAAAAAAAAAGAGAGAGAGAGAGAAAGAGAAAACTCACCAGTGAATCACAGTCCCTTTTTCGTCTGTTTCTGATCAAGTTCATACTGTCTTTTGATTGTACTCCCCTATGGGTACTTTCTTCTATAGAGCACAGCACTCTTTTTCTTCTACCAAAATTGTATTGTGTCATGCTTAGAGAGAGCTTTTGTCCTTAGTATCAGGAGGAAAAGAGAAGGTTTCATTTCATCGTTTTAGGATTGCCATAAAAAAAAAGCCAAAAAGAAGAAAAAAAACATGACTGCAGAAAACCTGAAAAAGACAAAACTACCTCATAAGAGATATTTCATTGACATTAGTGTACTTTTTACTATAATTTTACTGGTTGCTACAATTCCAGACAATACACCATATTTTTCTTGGCAGCTTTTTTACCCTTATTCAATGAAGTTTAAAAACTTTGACTTCTTAATGAACAAATGACTGTTAAAGGAAATAAGGATCTCCCTTCTCTAAATTCTTTTTATTAGGTATAGAATAATTCATTTATACTTCAGATTTGCTTCTTGAGTGTACTGCTGCATGTAAACCAGGTAAGCATGACTCTTTCAATTGTGAAGTCAGAAATGACTCAAAACTATTTTAAATTAAATTGAGTCTTAATAGAAATGTCTATATTGGCACTTACAGGCTTAAGAATCCTGTGTTGTGTGGCTGAGTCTTTCAAGTAGTACATACTTGAAACATACAAGTACATACTTGTACATACTAAGTTTTCAAAGCAACAATGGTGGGTTTTTGACTTTAAATTTGTATTAGGTTTTATATAATAAGTCACTGTATTGGAATATATTTAATTAATTTATATACAAATGTGTTGGGACATCTTTTCGAATCACGTATTTTAAGTAATAAAGAGCATTACTATATTATCATACACATAGGGTAAGTCTTTCAAAAAAACTGTGCTTCTTAAAGGTAAGACTACATAAACAAAATGCTGACAAGACACAGGCTTCAGTGGGGTTTTCTCCCTTTACAAGGAGGTTTCCAAGCTGTTGACAAAGAATTCTTACCTATAGGCAAGAATAGGAGATGAAAAAGAAGATATAATTTACTTAGTATTGATTGAGAAATGTGGACAGATAAGTCACTCCAGACCTTTCAGGTCCCTTCCAGAAATTTATGCGTTTTCTGGATAAACCTGCCTCCTCTTCAGACAGCCAGAAAAATCACCATCCATTCAGTATGTTTTCTCAGCTTGCCCCATACAGTTCTCTCCTTCTCTGTCACCTTAGATTAATGCCATTCTTCTAAGGCCATCTCCCTTCAAATCTATTCTGTACTTCCCCTGCCTCCTAGGTCAAAGTCTCCTTGGTTAGGCTCCAAAAAGATCACTCATCTGTGCTGTGATTCCAGCTGCCAGCTCCTTCCACAGCCCTTCCAGCCACGGGCAGGGCAGAGCTCCTCAGCTCTGGGGCAGGAGGCAGCTGCTCAGCCACCCCTGCCACAGACAAGCATCCCCCTCCTTCCAGACACCAAAGAAGCCAAGCCAAAGTTTCAGTGTGCCAGTTTGGAAGACAGAGTTTTAATTTTGTTCGTGATAAAATGTAGGTGTTATGGATTAGGCTTGGTTTTGCAGTTATTTAGAAAAGCTCTTTCCAAATCAGGCTTCACCATTTCGTGAAATGAGCAGTTGTAATGAGTATGTCCCTGACAAATTGAAGAACACAATCTTTTTTCCTTTTCCTCAAGGATTTGATTTTCCATGTTTTGAATTTTATATCACAACTGGAAATGGTTTGACTAACACAAAAGATATAGTTTTAAAGGCTAGTGATTGAACTCAGCTGTAAGGCCACATCCACCACAGTTTTGAATTCCATGTGTTTTTTATAAATATGGAAATATGTTATTGAATGAGCCATAAAGAAAAGGCAATTTTACATAGTCATATACCTTGAGTCTCTGAAGAGTCTTTGTAAAGGGGAAGTATTGACAAGGATCAAGTATGTCCTTTTTATTCTGCCTCTCTCAAACTCTCTCTCAGCATATCATTTTTATCAGCCATTCAATAAACAAAAAAATGTAGGGAAATGGTGGACTGTTGAAAAGATCATTAGTTCTAAAATAATTATTCTCCTATTGTATTATAACTATGCAGCTTTGAACTCATTGTAAGTGAGGCAGAAAAAAACGGAAAAAGTAATCATTTTTACATTGTGCATGCAATGGCATATGCAGGAGTACACTGTCAGACACAAAAACATTTATTTAAAAAAATTCAATGGCATAGTAGCACAGAAAAACTTGTCATATGCAAAATGCTTCTTTGACAGAGAAATCTATCGCAGATAATCCAGCACAGTGTAAGTTTAGAATCATCCTGTTGAAATGCTTATCAACAGGGCATTCAAAATAGGCAGCTTACATTTTTTCCTGATTATTAGCAGTGGGATTACAAACATCTCAGTGGGCAGAAAATGTTTGCATGTTCCACTTATAAAACTAAAAATCAGATAAGAAATTCAGAAGGGTACAGATTCCTAAATCCTCAAAGTTCTGGCTTTGCACAGATAGAATTTACATTCAGGCCCTTGCAAGCCAGATGCTTTATAATATGCTTCAGTTTGCCAGCCCTTTAAACCACTGATAAAAGCTGTAATATTACTGAAGAATCTGTCCATATGTTGAAGTGGTTTTGCATCCAGAAATGGACTTATACACAGACTTATTTTTGTTCACAGATTAATATGCCTTGCTGAGTCTGGGCTACAATGGTGTGATGAACAGAAAATACTATGAAAGCTTCCAGTGTCTTATCCAATTGGTTTTATTTGAGAACATAGCTAGAGTAAAGGCTGGTATAAAAATTAATTCCTGACATTTCAGTTCCATAAATTGAAATAATAGTCTATTGAGTATTCTAAACAATTCTTCAGAAACCTAGAGGGTTTTGCCTGCATAGACAAAACATCTACCATTTTAATATAGTAAACTTTCCTTAGAAACCATATCCTTTGTATTTTTAAACACATTATTTGGCTCCTATTTACTATCAGGTCCACAGCCTGGTATGAAAAGAACAGCAGTCACAGCATTTAACACTCTGAAAATAGGGGAGTTAATTTTATGAAGAAAAAATATAGTTCCACTGAATTTCATTTACAACATATCCCACACAAATTCCAAGCGTAAATCATCAGAAAATAATTGGAATAGATTTGCATACAAATGGCCTAAAGCATTAATTCACATTTTAAAATGTGAATTAAAAATGCATCACAACAATAGACAAAGGAACCAATACTCCTAAACACAGGTTTACCATTTGCCTTAGCATTATACTTGCCTGCCATGTTCAGATTAATTAGATCTTTATCTCAAGCAGATTCAAAGGATGTTAAGTATGTAAATTAATTTTCTGAAACAGGCCAACATAACTAAAGGCCTCAGCCACCCATTGTGTCAAATCAGAAAAGAGGGAAAAGGCAACAAAAGAAAAATCAAGGCCCAATCAGTTACCTATGCTGGGAACAGAAAGCTGATCCCTAAACTCACAGCAAGATTTTGCAAGTGCTGTATCAGCTGCTATGTATTCCTTGCTTCTGACTTCTGTGGTGGTGACACAGTTCACCGAGCTCATCTCTGAGAGGGGCAGGTGCTCTGTACTATGGAATTCCACTGCAATTTCCCAAATCCTAAACAATGTTGTTTGAGAGGAACGTCAACAAAAGAGAGAAAATTAAGTCTGACTTTTTTATACAGAAAATATGTCCTTTGAGCTTCAGTCACATCTCCAAACTGACTCTTTTGAACTCTTACTCCAGGTGCTACTGCTGGAATGGATTGCTCTTGGTTCCCTGCAGCTCCTCCTTACCTGAGCAGCCTCTGCTCCTCCCCGACGCGCACACAGCTGAGTTTGGAAAGGCAGTAATGGGCATTTGGCTGCTGCAAATCCTCCCTTTGAGCAAGGAGAGGATGCACAAACCTCTGCTGTGCCCTTCAGGCATTGCTGGGAGCACTCTGTTGGAAGAATGCATCCACCCACACCAAAAGCACCAGCAGCAGGCAAAGTCTGGCACGCAGTGGGACTGCACAGACTGGGCAGGTAACTCTGCATGTCCAGCAATTGCAAGTGTATTCAGGAACATCACCATATATGCAACTAGAATTTCTAAGCAATGTTTTTTTTAAATGAGATAATTACTAAAAATCAAAAATTCCAATTAATTGGAAAGTACTTTCAATATACCTGGAAGAATTTTCTTCCTGAAGAGAACAGATCTGGTGAGAATTCAGAAATTCCTCATGCTCCCTACCTAATTTTACCAACACTGAAATGATGCAACAAAGAGATTAGCTTTGCAGCCATTTAAAAATACTACATTGTTAATAATCTTATTATTAAAGGTATCAGGGCTCAACCTTTTAGCACTGTGCTATAGCTTTGACAAATTCAACCCAGTCCATAGTCACCATTTTCCACCACATGCTGGAGTCCACCTTCTCTCCTATTCTGATGACACATATGAATTCATGCAGTAAGGTAGTCAATGAAATAATCCATTATAAATAATGCCTGCACCTACACTCAGAGGGGACACATTAAATTCTGTGAAACAAAACATTTCTAGAAGATGAGAAGGAACAACACTGTTCACAGAGCACAGAAGGTGTAGCCTTTCCTCAGCTAATTAGAATAACAGGAGCAGCACCCACGTCCAGTGAACATGCCCAAAGAAAAGCACATTTTATGTGGCACTAACTCAGTTCAGGAGCACTCACTTGGTCAGGTCACTTCTTGGCATTTTGGCTAAAGTCAGGCACAGTTTAATTGCAGCACCTCAGCTCAAAGAACACCAGAGGCATGGTAACTTTATAACCTATATCTCCAGGAGGAAGGGAAGAGATTTCTGTGGGTGACCTCACTGACTATCACCTTGAACACGAGAATTCTACCTAGTTATCAATCTATTCAGATTTCCCCAGAAATAAGTAATGGGTGGAAGGAAACACAGTCCTTTACACAGAATGTGTTTGCTTCCAGCTAAGCTAAAGCACCAAATATTTATAAAATGTGCTAGACAAAGACCTTGTGCTGTATGAGGTAAATCAAGCATGTCTCACTGTGTTCCATCCTCTAATAAATCCTTGTAAAGTTATAAACAGCTTTCACACATTTAATTGACCATATACGAAATTGTCACCTCAACAACAAAAGGTAACTTCTTGTGGGGAGAAAAAAGCATTGAGCATGCTGCAGTGCAATAGTTTGAAACATGTTGTGTGAAGACATGAAATAGCTGTACAAGAAAGCAGGACTGTGTCAGAATGCTTTAGTTTCAAGACCTCATTCAGTGCTGGAATAATGACAGAACTCACTGGGGCTGAACAACAAAGGTTCAAGATACAGACCTAGTAAATGTCTTATGTAGAAAAACAGGTAAAAAAGATTTCTAGACACAACATCTGAAGTTTCAATTTAACAGAACAGTACAGAGAAGTGTAAAGTGTCTCTCACTAAAGTTCAGACTGTCAGCATAGAGTTTTATGGATGCTTACCACAAGTATCAGTGTCAGACTGTCAGCATAGAGTTATATGGATGCTTACCACAAGTATCAGCGTCAAAGTCCAGAGTTTCTCTAACTGGCATGTAAAAAGTTAAGAAACATAAAAATTGTTATAATTTTGAATATGTGAAAAGCTGCATTTCAATATGGGACCTGTGGAAACACAGCTAGGGATAAAACTGGAGGAAACTGAGAAGTTTTATTCTCATCCTAACAGAAGTTACAGTGGTACAGAAAGCATAGAGTGAAATACAGCTGGTTCTCCCTGGGTGGGATGGGGTTGGAATGTTCCACGATGTTTCCCCATAAAACTGCAGCACCTGATGAGAGGGAG
>VYZP01005830.1:2289-16658 GCA_013400635.1 Hypocryptadius cinnamomeus
ATTGGAAAAAATACAATGGAGCAATGTGGGTTTGTTTGATTTATATTGTTCTTGACAGGTATGTGAAACTGCTTTTGCATCTTGCTTTCTTGTATCATGTTCACTTGTGAGCAACCACATTTTTTACTTGAAAGTAAGCATTTCATTGCTCTTTAAGTCCTGTTTGTGCAAAGCATGCTTTTAATGAGCATGGGCATTTAGCTGTAACAGATTGAAAACAGAAGGACTCTTACAGTAGAAAAATTTGTACATTGAAAGCTTGCCCGCTACTGTCCTTTGTTTATGACGTTGTGGTAAATTAATGCACTGTTACAGCTCTGGCTTCTGCTTGTGGTTGGGCTTTTTTTGGTTGTTGTTTGGGAGGGGGATTGGCTGTAATTCAGGTGGTATATCCTTTATATTCATATATAGGAACTGTTAAGTAAGGTGCTTTCACCATCAGGTAGCATTTGATGTGCATGTTAAATGTCAAAGGAAATTGAGGTGCAAACAGTCATTAGGAGGCATCAGGAATAAAAGCACTCAAAGGAGAAATGGAATCCAATTGATTTTAAAAAGTGGCTTGATGAGGGTGTTCTCTGTTAAGTATGGAGAAAAAACAGATTGCTTTTTATATCAGTTTCCAGGCTGCTTTAGTGTCTATCTTTTCCACAGAACTCTTTTGCTGTGTTTCCTTAAAGTACATCTCTCAGCTAGCTCTCTCTTCCACCATGGTTTATAATAACTTACTGCAGCCCAATTTGAATGAGGCATGCTTCTTGCTATATAAAATTGTACAACATCCACTCTACTTTCTCTTTTAAACACAGTGGACAGTGGGCAAAAACCCCATACAGTTGCAAGACATGGGATATCTCAACTAAAATCTCAACCCTCTTCATTTTTAGGTGTAATTAAAAGGTGAGGTGAGCATATCAAATGCAGGAGTCTTTATTTTGTAGGCAGGTTTTATGTAGGCAGTGTATTTGTGGATTGATTTCCTGGAGATTCCAGGAAATCTGGAATTGAAACATTTGAAAACTATAATATTGCTTAATTTCATTGCTTCAGATAATTTTCCTCGAAAACCAAGGGGTTTACACATTTTTTCACTTTCATTGTGGTATCAGCATTGATAGCAGGCTGATTAACTACATTTTTAGCAGCTTTGTAGTGTTCAGAAAGCAGAGGGAAATAATACCACTGAGGTTTAAAGATCACTTTGTGAAATGGCTCTAACCTGACAAATAATGATTTGTTGTCTTTGACATCTGTTAAATAAATTAATGCAGCTGAACTTAATTAACTAAAGAGAATGCTGCTCCATCAGTCTCCTTTTCCCTTTGCATTCCAAGTACTCCCTGCAGAAACAGTTTGACCATAAACTTTTTTCCAATTGGCTTATGATTTTTTTAGATAAATCTTCATGTAGGTATATGAAATGGTTTTCCATCTCAATTTTGAGCTAGTATAGGTGTATAACTTGCTTGCAAATAGAAATACCATAAAAAGCATACTGTATTCCACATTGTCACTGGAGAAATAATTGACCTTCCCTGAATTGTTGGATTTGAATGCTTCTGGCAACATAAAACAGATTATATAAAATCCCTCATTATGTGTCTCAGTGCAACATTTTTACACTCTTGGAGCTCGGTCTGAATAATTGCAGCACTTGATCCATAAAGAAAAGAAGTCAAAGTAAGATGAAAGATCTAAAAAGAGAGTCAAATGTCAGGGAGTAGCAGTCCTGCATGGGGGAGTCCTGTTGCTTTCTTATGGTGGTGAAACCTGCAGTGCCTTGAGGAGTTCCAGTTGTGGGGAATGACTTCAGTGGACCTGGAGGTCACCAAAGACCATTGTGGTACAGTCATCCTGCTCCCAGCACTGTCTGACAACCACCAGGATGTGGTGTGTGGTTGTCCAGGAGGAAGGGAGAATCTTCACAGAGCTCTGCTTCTGGCTCTGTCACTGTAAGATTTTGCATCAAGGTAATTTTTTATCAGTGGGCATGCTGTGCATAGATGGTGATTCTAGCAGCCAGACCACATTACTGTATCTCTTCTGATACATACTGCAATTCTTAAACATATTAAGTTCATATGGTGATAAATAAATCCTTCCTGGTTTTGAGCTACAGCTGAGATCTTCTAGTCCTCAAAATATCAGGTACAGTAAGTTTTTGCTTGCCACTTAGAATTAAACAACAACCAAATTGAATGGTGCTGTAATAAAGTTTGTCTACAACTTTATTTATTTATTTATGGTTAAGGCCTTTCTGATTGGATTTCTTAGCTTGGTATTAATATCATATGATGGATTATTCCAGCCCTGAAACAAAGCCCATGTGAAGTGAAAGCTCTGATTTCTTGATTTAGCTGCAAGGAAGTTTGTCCTCACTCTCCTTTATGCCTCTGAACTTCTGTTAAAGAGGGAATGCATAAGAAGTGTAATGCATAAAACCCACAAAGTTTTGGGGGAAAATAGTCACCCAAGTAAGAGAATACACTGAGGCAGTGAAATTAAGCAATACTCTGATTTTCATATGTTTCAGTTCTAGCTTGGCTGAAAGAAATTAAATACTTCCCATTAAACTGTTTCCTTTTTAGTAAATGTCTCATCTTAAATGTTCTTTCATTCTCCTGTATGAAAATATGATTTTAAGATAGGCCACGTGGTACTATCACTAATAGTTGTAAATGATACAAGGGTGTATACTAATAAAATGTGTTGGATTCCTGTGGTGGCCAAGTAATGCTCTGTCTGTAGCATAGAGCGTGACAGAAGCAGTGGGCTTTTAGTGAGTGTCCTGCTGTTACCTTCACCTCCCCATGAGCACAGGAGGGAAACTGCTGCGTTTGAAACACCACCCACAGATTGAATTTTCTACATTGCAGAATTTTAGCAACCTATTATCTGTTTCNGTCCTGCTGTTACCTTCACCTCCCCATGAGCACAGGAGGGAAACTGCTGCGTTTGAAACACCACCCACAGATTGAATTTTCTACATTGCAGAATTTTAGCAACCTATTATCTGTTTCACTACCTGTTGGGGTATTGACTGTTAACGTTTATAATGAAAAATGAAAAACTGTATCATTATAGACTTGTCAGAAAGCTGCAAATCTACCTGAAGTTAAAAAAGCAAAGTGTAATTAGATGTCTCAGTGATCTGCACAGCCTTTCTTTCTTCTTCACTGTGGCTTTTTTCTGTAAAGTGAAAAGAGGCAGCAGCATCTTTGCAAAGCAAGCCCAAATCCCAATATTAGTCTTTGTTTTCCACTGAGATGCTGTGAAGGTTCATAGATCTTTGAGTCAGCCTAAGGCCAGGCTGAGAAAAGAGTCATCTCCTCAAAGAACTAGAAAGTCAGGAGTATTTTTCTTGTCTAGTGCTATCTGTGGGGGCAGGAGTATGTGTGCATGTGTTTGTTTGAAGACTGAGTGAGGGGAAGAGCCTCAAATTGTGCTTTGTCTCTGAGACTCGAGTGTGATGAGTCCATAAGATGGTAAAAGAGCGGTTCTTGGTTCCTCATCTACTGCTGGATCCCTTGGTTTCAGTAACACAAGGAAATCTGTTTTCAGCACTCCCACATGATGGTTTCTGTGTTGCTGTGGCAGCAAAGCAGGGTGAAAGCTGGCTTCTGAAACAGGCACACAAGGGGTTCTGCAGTGAAAAAAACAAGGCGGCGATTAGTGCGTCACCAGATTCCTGCCTGTTCTCGCAAAGAGGTTGTCATCGTCAGCCCACTCACCCCCTTGTGAGCCCTCTGGAGCTGCCTTCCAATAAAGGGCCATTGTGAACGTACTTGCCAGGGAGTCAGTCTTCCCTTCAGCACAATGAGGAAATACTTCTATGTGGTCACCACACAGCTCACAAAATAACAAGTTCTTATCAATCTGTTTTTAAAAAAACAACACAAAAACCACCCCCAAACAAAATAAACAAAAAAAGAAGTTGTTAGAAACATCAGTTTCCTGGAGCATCTGTTGCACTTCCCTGGAGGGGAGCAATGTAGAAAAGAGGACTTTGGCTAGACATGCCACTTTCCTTGGCATGAGGAGTGTTCAGAACTGAGAAACTTTTCCCATGTCTTACTATTGTCTATTCCTTCAAATTCCAGGATACTTGTCATCCTTTCTTCCTTACAAAACTTTAGCCAGTCACCTTCCTACCTGCCTCTGTTTCCAAGTCTAGGCAGGATGCAGGCTGAAGATGGGAGAGGTCTGGTCACTTGGTGGCCTTCACAGCCCATTTTACTACATTAAAACTATTATGAAAGTGGTGTTCTTGGAATCAAGTTTCATACAGATCACATGATTTAGGGTTTTTTTTAATAACTATTTTTTAAAGATCAATTCTGTGAAGAAATTATTGTAGAATTTTTCAAACCAGATATAAGAATAATTCTAAATACCTATTTTGTGTGGGTTTTGAAGTTCTTTGGTAAAGTATGAGTTTATTGTGTGTGTGTTCGGTTTAAAAACAAAGGTTGATTAAATCTTCATATTGTGGTATATAAAACTTGAATAATCTCTGTTTATTAATAAGCTCTCCTCACCAATGGCACTTCTGAATCTCTCAAAAACCTGATATTGTAAAAACCAAAATACTGCAAAGGAAGCTTATGAGTCTGTAGAAGGTAGATATGATGCATAATGCTATTCACACTTCTGGTGCTGTTGGCCTTGGAAGTATTGTCTATGTGCTTGAACCTTAAAATTTTGCTTTTCTAGGTGCTCATTTTATGGTCTGTCAGCTGGACATGCATAGGGTGTAGAACCAAACAGCTGCCTGGTAAACGCTCTTTATTGTCTGTATAGTCTCTCGTACTTCAAAGTAAAATTGTGTTAGTGTTAAGAACTATTTTCTTTTTGTACTAACCTTTGAACAATTTAGAAATAGTTTGTTAGATGTATAAAGGCAGAGCATTCAAAAATAGCCTAAATCTACACTCCAAATGTTGCTTGACTTTCTCTCCAAGGTATGCTGTTGTTGCCAGAGCCTTTGGAATGATGGAGCTATATACAGACTACTCAGAAAACTTCGTTTTCTGGTCTTGCTAAAGCTTGCAGTTTCTGAAGTAGCTGAATGTGCAAGTGAGAGTCCTACAGCTGTCCTTTGCAAAAACAGCGAGCATTCCAAGTAAAACTATTGGAAAATTCTTGTTTAAAAGCTAGCAAATATTTTACTGTCCACAAGGAACATAATTAAACTGATTTAAAAAAATAAAAACAATCTGTAGACATTTAACTTCAAAGGAACCCACAAAGATTTTTGGAGGCAAGGCAGGATATAAAGAGCATCTATATCACATATTGCATTTATAACATACATATTGCATATATATCACACAATTTCATTTAAGCATACTATTTTACTAATTTTCCCTTTGCATATTTTTAGGTACTGCTTTGTGTCTGATTGCTGATGTGTGTAGATGTCCTCCACCACCGTTTATGTCTCCTGAGTGCCGAATCTTTTCCATTTGACTTTTTTTTTCTTTTTTTTTTCCCATAAAGCAATGTGCAGGTCATCTTCTAGCACTTACGTTGCTACTTAACCTATGGTTTGCTTAAGTGTTTGCAAGAGCCATGCTAGTGTTGGATGCCTTTCTGCTTGCAGCTTGCTCTGGTGTTATCTTGCAAGTGTCCCAGATGCTGAGTGCTGTCACACAGGCTATGCCAAAGCTTCAGGGGGAGAAGGGGTTCACCATGTGCTTTGCAGTTCTGGCTAGGGTGGGACCCAGATGGGTTACAGCCATTTCAAAATTCATCTTGTGGAGAACAAGCTGCAGAAGTCAGAGGGATGGCATACTCCTAGGTGTCCTCCCAGCACGAGACTGGGATCTGTTGGAGCAGTGGGTAGATCCCAGAGCCATGGTGTTTCCCTGGGTCCTGTTGCACAAGACTGGAGTCACTGTTTTGCACAGCTCGGGTGGTTTCGGGGCACACTGTTAAATATTCCTTCCCTTGCCCCCAAAACCCTGCAGCTGGTTTTGATGCTTGCAGGGTGTGAAGTCAGTGCTGCTGTGAATCACTGTGTGCCTCTGAGGGGATGGGTGTAATAGTCCTGCAAGCCCTGAACAGCATCACAGCACAATGTGTGGGTAGGCAAGTGTTTGTATCTCTTAGCTTGTCTTGACTGCTGTGACAGGAGAAGGCAGAGCCTGTGATTCTTTGGTCTCCCTCCCCACCTCAGTTCCTTGCCAGCTGGCTGACAGCCCTGAGGTGGTGGGCTGGGGGTGGTATCTGTGGGAGGGAAGAGGCAGAAGTGACCCATATGCTGGAGCTGGAGTGGAGCTGCCCTGGTTCTGTGACCTGGCTCCATGACAGCTGTGTACAGCCCTTGGACTGAAGTCTCTTGGCACACAGCAGTGATGTACTTACTCTGCAAATCAAAGGGAGAGGCTTGAAATACTCAATCTCTCTTCTTTTTCCTCCCTTCCCCCACCCAACACCCCCGTATCCAGGGGGAGATGATACTTCACATGTACAAAGCCCACATGCATAGGACGATCTTAAACCTGAACATCCAGCTGCTGTAATAAATAAAATGCAGCAAATGATCACAAAGAGAAAGGAGAAATGGGAGTGAAAAGGCGAGGGTATCCTGGCCCAAAGCAGATGATGTCAGTGCCTGGGGTGGATGTGCTGGAAGGGGAGTGAATCTTGGATGATGTCAATGAAGGGTGTAGGCCCAGGGCTGGGGGATGGGCAGCTTCCCCAGCAGAGCTCCTGGCTGTTGGCAGGAACACAGCTGTGTGCTTGCCTTGCTGCCTTACACCTCCATCCCAGAGACCTTGGCACACCAGCAAAGTGCAGCGATGGCTGTATCAGCGAGCAGGGCCTGTGGCATCATGTGGGTGTTAGTCTTTCACTGCTGTACCAAGGAAAAGTTTTCTCTGCATCTTGCTTTTCTGAACACTTCAGGATCACTTTTGAGGCCAGTCCAAGTAAGAGCAAATAGCAAGAGTCAGTCAAGAGCTGACAGGAATTACTGGAATGTGATAAGGACTTAAAAAGGAAGGAGAGTCCGGTGTTCAGGGAGAAAAACCCATTTATGAGGTTTTTTCTAAATGTCAGGAACATGGAGGGACAACATCTGTGGACCTGTGACTTTTGTGTAAGTATCTCTCTTCACTCTGGTTTCCCTGTTGCAGTGAATGGAGACTGTCCACCTCTTTCCGTGTCCCTGTACCCTGGCTGACAGATGTGGCAGGTAACCAGGCAGGCTCCCAGCTGTGTGCCTCTGGTGTTAAGGTCCCTTTACTGCTCTTGCCAGCTCAGCCTAAAGGCCTTTCCTTCCCCAGGGATAAAATTCACTCATCTTTTTTTTATCTAATAGGAGGTGAAAGTCCCACTGAACGTGAAACATTTTGTCGATTCTCTGCAAGCTAAAAAACTGTTAGAAGAAATTTATTTATAGGCTTTCATTAAAGTCATACAAAAGTTGGATGCTGCCCTCTCTTTATTATATTTTTCAGTCTGTTATTGTACTACATTTCTTTCTCTGAGTTCAGAGCTCCCTTTCCTAAATAGAGTCTGTGACTGTTTCCTAAGAACCCTAAACCAGAAAGCAGCCCCACTGCCATCTTAATGGACTTCCTTCATCATTCACCAGTATTTATTAACCTTTTTGCTTTTATGGATCCTATTTAAAATATATTTTAAAATCCACTAATGTATAACTCTGGCAAGCCTCATGACTTGCTCTTTTTCAGATGTCATTTGTGACTCTTGATGTAATCTATAGGTTCAAGGGCCTTGTATGGAGCCTGAAAAAAACTGCTGTGGGAGGGGGAAAACCAAAACAGACTGGCAGGTCATTGCTTTCTTCAAAAGGGAGTAGATCAAGTCCTATCTGTTAGCTGTTGCAGTTGAGTCATAGGCAAGAGCAATTGGGGCTGCCCACAGAAAATGGCAGGAAGGTGTTGCTTTTGTGTGGGTCTGCTGGAACCTGCATCCTCACCCTGGAGGAAGGAGCTCCAGGACTCTGCTGTACCAAGGGGCCTTCCACCTGCTCTGGCCTTCATGGTCACATCACGTTTCAGATATTCCACGTATTTTGCTACATGCTTTAGGGCTTCTTGTAACTCTGGGCTTGATTGATTTGGCAAAAAGGTTTGGTAACTTCACAACTGAGCTGTTAGAGTTGCTGAAATCAGTGTGCCTGCTGTCACTGCGAGTGATCTGAAAAGGATACATATTTTCAGAAGGATTTTTGGGAAGCAATGTAGCAAGGGCTGTAATGAAGCTGTTGAAAAATGAAAACTCATATTTTAAAAAGTAATTTTAAATTCTCTGTACATTTTGTAAAATGAGCTTCTGAGGCCTGTTTTCCTCTGCATGTTGATACAGTCTCATGTGACACTTGGAAGGGTTTGTCCTAAACTGTTATAGAGAGAGCCAAAGTAAAGCACAAGTGTTTTGTTTTTGTTTTTTTTTTTAAACTCTGGCAGGTGTGCTACTTAAATATATTTGCTACCACTGCTACTTAAATAAAATTAAGTTTAAACAAGACATACTGTTCCAGTGTAAATCAATTTATTTCATGTTATTACAGTTAATTGCGTTTAGCACAGCTTTCTCTGTTTTTCTTTTAAAAAAAAAGAAGTGTATTAGTGAGTGATGGAGTCTTGGAACATGAGGACAGCAGGACAAAGGTAGGTAAATATGAAGTAAGGTGTTTCACAAGTAGTTCTGAAAATTAATAGCTGAGGGTCTAAATTTATCATCTTAACCAAGTTATTTCAGCAGTACGTCATCAAGCCAGAAAGGTGGCTGATTTTAAGCCAAGTGAGTCTTCAGCACAAGAGCAGAAAGTAGACCAGGCCAGGATTCCTGGGGGAGACCCCCAGGCTTGAGCACATTCTTATGCTGCTCCAGGGACCCAGGCTGGGAAGACTCTGTGCAATGGCTTTGCCTGACAGAGAGGATTCCTGGCTTGGAGTGCAGCTGCCTTTCACAGACCATTTCTGCACGTGATGTAGCCTGGGCAGCAGAAACAGGAGAGCTATCAAGGTGAAAGCCACATCTTCAGAGTCCAGACTTTGTTACTGCTAATGTAACAGGCAGTTCCCAGGACATTTTACCAGGAAACCCCTCTGATTTGTGGAAAAGGATAGGCATGGTGCAAAAGTAGCTTATGGCCTGCAGAGCCATCTGCTTCTACCACTCTCTCTGTTGACAGCAAGTTTAGCACTGCATCCCTAAGTGGATCGTGAAATCTCACCCATTCTGCTTCACAGTTACCTATTTGATTTTCTAAAAGTCCTTTCTACCAAGGGAATTGGAGCAGTGGCTCTCAAAAACCTCTTTGGCTGAGGTTCCTAGTTAAAAAGAGATCTTAAGAAATTCCACCCACTTCACTGCAGTTTTAGCATGGCAGTAACAAAATGAGTTTCTAATCCAAACTCCAAGGTAGGCAGCAGTGTTTTATATGTAGAACACTCATTGAAAAGAATATGAAATGTATTTTGCCTGGCTTTGGTATTGCAGCTAACATAAGAATCATCATGTTTTAAAGGAGTAGCTATACACTATGAGTGGTCGTACTTAGCTCAGCTGTTATCTTGCTGTTGCATGCCGTTTGAGACCCAAGCATTTTGGGCTCCATGTGAATGTAACTGCAAAATAATTTCAGCCTAATTTTAATATTCATTTAATGGCTAGAAAGATAAACTTTAAATGCAAATATTAATTAGCTGGTAATAATTCTTACATGCTTCAATTTTTCTTTATTTAGCTACCAGCTTAGATGGGAGTATCTGATTGAAAGGTCCAAAGCTGAAATTAAAATCTGTCTTGTTCACCTTAAACATCTCAGCATTAGAGTAACTTCACCATTTCTGAGAGAAACTTGAGTCTGCAGATAAGCTGTTTTAAGTTGCCATTTAATTGAATTTTAAATTATTTTGTTTCTCATATATTGCATCCACATGTATGTGGGTACAGTACATTAATGTGTCTGTAGAATTTTATTGTAACTACATAGAACTGTCACTATTTTGCTGTGGTATTTGTTGCTGATCCTGTACTAGAGCAGTGGACCCAAAGGCCTTTTGTCTTTATAAACATCTAAGGCAACTGAACTGGTTGTTCTCATCCTTGCAGTAAACCCTTGGTTCCTTCAGGATGGGTGCTGTGGGGTTTCCTAACCTCTCCACTTTCTGTGCTCTTTAAAGGGGTGCACACTGTGCTTGGCCAGCTGGTGGCTGGGAGTCTCCCTGGTGCTGTTATGGTAGCACAAGGCTGGCTGGGAATTCAGGCTGGCTTTGAGCAGTAATAGCAATCCACTGTCCTTTTTCCTCTTCCCTTTAGTAATTTTGCAACCTCAAGAGAACAACTGACCGCTTGTATTGTTGAAATAAATAAATCAGCCTTCCTCTATAACCGTGTGCTGCAGATTGTGAGTGTATATACATACACACATCCTTTGAGTTATGTGGGCTGGTTTTTTTTTTTTTTTCAGAGTCTTAGTGTGAAGAGGGGCAAAAAAAGTAAAGAGCAATTTTGATTTAGAACATATGCTCAGCAAAGCAGAAAGAATACCTTACTTTTGTATTGTGGAATGTTAATTTCCCAAATCTCAGGACATGTTGAAATTATGTGAACTTTAACATTAAATGTACAGTGATTTAGAGAAGTGAATGTCAAAATGAGACATAACTTGAAGTGACACTGAATATGTTGCTAAAAATTGGTATTTATAGATTTCCTACAGCTGTTAAATTTGAGAAGGAAAGATGAGGAATCTGTATCTCCATTTTACATGTTTACTAGAAGGTTAGCACTATGGTATTACTCACTGGAATTGTATTTATGACTAAGTATGGTAGAATATGTTTTAAATTTATTGGACTAGTTCCTTTAAAGTAATGATTAACTGTTGAATACTGTAATTTTTCTTAGCAGCTCCTTTGTAAATGTGAGAACCAAATAAATTACAAATTAACAAAGAGGAGATATCCCTGCATGAAGTACATGTTTTCTTAACTTCAAGAAAGTATCTGTAAACTTGGTTTCTGAATGGGTTTCAGGGAAGTGATAACAACTGGTATGTCCAGGAAACTTGTACATCAATGCTGTCATTTTTAGTGTGATTAGATGTACCTTGTGTTTTCAGTTTAACTTAGCATACATGTGTATGTGCATAACATACATGAACCTTTTATCTGCTAATTATACAATCTATAAGGTTGGAAAAGACTTCTAAGATCATCAAGTCCAATCATTAACCAAGGACTGCCATGTTCATCATAAGACCATGTCCCCACGTGCTAACACTATAGTCATTCTGGGCACAATGTACAATAGAGCATATTTTACTCTTTTGGAAGTTGATTATTGGTCTTGTATATTTCCTTTTCCATTTGCATCCCAGCAAATTTCCCAGCATGTCCTGGTAATGCAACTCTGTGTATAAGTGTAGCATCTGTATGATTTGGGTGTTTAGAAAGGCCTTCCTCCTGCTTCTCCTGTAAGCATTGTTTGCACACAGTACACCACTTTCCAGACATACAGCTGTTTGTTTAAACCAGTATAATAATAGTTTATAATGCTTGCTTAATGCGTAGACTAAGTACAAAAATTACTACAAATATTCATGTTGCTGTCTGTGCCAAGGAAGCAGAGCACACTGCTGGAATGTTTTCAGTTCTAAATATCTGCTTGTCAGTGGGAAAGTGGCTGCATTTGTCCAGCTGAACCAACTGAAAACACCAGCAGCCCTGTGTGATGGTGTTACTTCTAAGTAGATGTCTGTTTTGTAACACAAGTATAAGACACAGACAAGGTAAAATGAAAGAATTTGAGGGATTCTTTGCTGAGAGAAAGAGCTTGAGCAGAATGCTGTTTACAGCTATGAATATCTAGAATGGGCTTAGGCCAGAGTAAAAGCAGTAAGTCTTTTATGTTGTCAAATGGACAAACTAGTAAATAATGTCAGGGTTTGCCAGAACCTTATATGCTCTGACTGGGTTCTTTTAGGTAGGCCACATGTGTAATATCAAGTTTACTTATTTGAAGATACATTTAACATTATGTGGGATTTTTGATTTACCAGAATGATAAAAAATATACCAAAATCACAATGCCAGTGTAATTTGCATTTTGTTAATATGAAATACATTAACAACAATAATAATTTAGTCTCTACACCAATATGTGGTACATGTTCTTGGTCTCTGTAACACGCTCACCATCGTGATGCTGGCCATCACCAGCTGCTGAGAAGGAGTACATGGGTTGAAACCAGCCCACAACTATCTTTGATTTTATTTAATGTTGCTAAATGTTCAATTCTTACATGCTCTGCTGGTCTGAGCCATGAATATATGCCTTCCCTGTGCTAGTTTGGGAGATGTTCTCACTTTTTTAATGAACTTGGAGAAATATTTGATCCACTCAGTGGTGGTGTAGTCAATTGATTCACTCAAATGACATAGCTGTTTATCTAACACAAAGGCCACCCTCGGGTGCCATTTGTGTTGAGATACAGTCAGCCCTGTTTGCAGCAGCTGTGGTCAGTCCCACCCTGCATTATTTCCTGAGCTTCAGGGCACATAGCCCTTGCCCATCTCCTCTCAGCCTTCCTCTGCCATTTATTGGCCAGTCACAGCATTTTACATCAAGACTGATCTCTAAGTAGCACAGATAATTCACTGATCTGTTTGATCAGCTGTGATTCATTGGTTTTTAGCATTTTGATTTGTGAACCCCAGGAGTCCTTCAGCAGAGTGTTATCCCTTTCAGACGCCCCCCTTAGATAGGCAATTACATATACTACCTAAACAAACAGGCTACTCCCAAGTTATTCACCCATTCCCAAAGCCTAGTTTGTGGAGCTCCAAACTTTCATTTCTAGCTACAGTGGTAATCATGTGACTGTGATAAGCAGCTATGGAAATCAGAGCTGCAAGGTGACCAAGAAATACAAAGGTATTCTCCAGTGCTCTTCCCATCTTGGAAGATAAGATAAGGTGTGTGAGCAGCATGTCAAACCCTCATTGTCACATTGTGGTTTTTATATACAGTGAGTCTAAGAAGGATGAATGTTGCCAGTGTAACTGTACCTTTCAATCATGATTGTGAATTTGTGGAAGAGCCAATAACTTCTGATCTACATAATTGACTTCCAGGGCAGGGGAATAGAAAGTAATTTTTCAAAATTCACAGTTTCAATATGATTAGAATTATTTTTCTCATGAAATCATAATGGCCCTTAAAAATAATCCCCTGCCAAGAATTTAGATCACCATGGCTATTACAGTAATTTAAACTGACGCAAGTTTTGGTTGCTGAGTCAGTTATGTATGCTCTGCATATATATGCACTCATCACAGCTGAAGTATAGAGAGTACAGCAGCCTGGTTCAAAAATATTAATTGAAAAATTAATTGACTTGGCTTCTTCTCTGTGGCTGAGATTGGATGAAAGAGAAAACAAAGTGTAGTGATGAATGGCCATGTATTAAGCTGGGGTTGCTTTACAGCGTTAGGATAAAGGGAACTGTAACGGGTCCTATTTTATTTAAAGTTTTTGTTGATTATCTAGAAGAAGACCTAGATCACAGGTTAATTAAATTTTTAAGCATTCCAAATGAGGAAATAGAAATATTATTTTGAACAAAAAAATCTCAAAAACTTGGAAATAAATAATTTTGGAGGATAGGAAAATTTCGATATAGACGAGTTGGGTGGCATTTAATCTTGGTGCTATTGTGACAGAAGTCACAGGAAGTGTCATGCAGAGATGTTAATAAAAGGAAGCTTTTTTGGGTTGGGAGGAAACAACAGTAACCTCCTCCATCCACCCAGCTGCAAATACCAATGGACTGTAGAGGGTTTTGGGTGTTCAAGAGCTGTTGTAAACACTCTGTAATGCCTGTGCAAAAATCCTTACTGCTCCACACCAACCCTTTCCTGGCATTGTCACAAGCATCCTGTAGTTATGGAGCCAGGAGATTTTACTGCTGTGGTGCCAGTATGCAGCAGTAGAAGTTGGGAAGTTATTGGAGAATCAGTATGGGATTTAGAATTAATACAGAATAAAGATTTACTACAACTGTAGATGCCAAATGTTGACCTTAAGCTTACCTAGGTCAGGAGACGGACAGGTACTCTGCCACAGGAGTGCAACAGAGCTGACTGAAATGCCTGTGAACCAGCAGGGGTGGTCCCAAATCCTTGCTTTTCCTCTGCCAGTGTTGGACTTGGCTGCCACTCTCCACCCCCACACCTGCCTGTTCTGCTGATTTTGGCACGTGGGGCTGTGTTGCTTCAGCAGTTCAGCCTGATAACCTGGCATTGAGCCACTGGGTTTGTTAGGCTGGTGCAGTGCTGGGTTAGTAAATGCAGCCAAAGCTGCAGCAGGTCCAAGGAGAAGTGGGG
>VYZP01005857.1:0-10597 GCA_013400635.1 Hypocryptadius cinnamomeus
AGCCTATTTTTACAACTTTGGCTGCAGAAATACTACTATGAGAGACCATGCCCAATGCTCTGCTGCCATCAGAATAAACAACATCCTGTGCTCTCCCCTCATCCACCAAGCCATTAGTGTTATCTCCAAAGGAAATCAGAGGTTTGTAAGACAAAACTTTCCCTTAGGGAAGGGAGAGTAGATAATAAGTCAACGTGTTGGGGGTATTTTTTATCCCTACATACAGCAAATCAGTAGAATTTGCTCCACAGCCTTATTCAAGGCCAAAGGTTGACTGACTGGCCTATAATTATCTGAATATTTACCCTTGCTTTTAATGAGTATAGATTGATTTGCCATTTTCTCATAATTTGTGGCATTCTCAAATGGCCACAGACTTTCCAAGATGACAGAAAGAAGCCTTGCAATGACTTCGGACTGGTCCCTCATCATCCTGGACCATTTCCAGTCCCACAGGTTTATGCTTCTCCAGTTTCCTTAAGCTATCCCTTTCCTGGTCTCCTCTACCATTATTAGCCTACATTTCTAGGGGCTGACACTGGACATAAAACATGTCAAGGGCATGAAAGCCAACATTGTCACAGTAAAGACTGAGCCAAAGAAGGCAGTCAGTCTTTCCATAGCCTTTGTGATTGCATTGCCTATCCCAGGTCACTTGTTCATTCTTTATCTTCTAATACATTGAGGGAAAAACAATTATATGATTTGTTAATATATATAGCCAAATAGCTTAAACAGTTTAATTGTATTTACACAACAGCTGTGAACGAATCTGAATTGCTGTAGTAATTCATTGTGCAATTTTCATTTATATAGTATTTCAACATATATAATTAAACTTTACTTTGGTATCTCTTGCTTACTCTTTGCAACTTTGCAAAGTAACCCCCAGCCTCTGGTAATTTAGTAAGGTGGCCATTTTTGATCCACTATGACTTTCAAATGTTTCATTTCTCTGCATAAATTTTTTATCCCACGCAGTTACTGCTCAGGCTTAGCTAGAAACAAAACAAATTGCTCCAGGATTACTTAAACAGAAAGTTCTTAAGGTAAAGAGATCTATCCAGACAGCAAATCAACCCATGATAAAATAGCAATTTTCTTATTCAGGTAGGTCAGTAATTTTGTGTGTACTGTGAGGCTGGGAATAACAGCTTCATACCAGGCATTAACCTTAGGTCTCTTTGCCAAGTTTTCTTCAAAGATCTGTAAGGCTAGCTGTTATTGTCAGAAAGCGTACTTATGAATCAGCACAGACACAATTATACTGAGTGAAAGCAAAAATTCCCCTTTTAAAGAATACTAACATTTAAAAATAAAACTTTAAAACAGACAAAACAAAACAAAAAAGCAAACCAAACCAACCAACCAAAAAAACAAATTTAAAACCCCAAAAAAACCCCACCAACCAAACCAAAGGCAACCTTGAAAAACGCCATTTGAAGTTGCCTTGGGAACTTTAAATGGATACTTTAAGGTGTGCTGTGGCTGTGCTTACAGGCTGGCTTTAATACTGTGATTTTCCTTTTCTCTGCAATACTAGTGCCATTCAGAGCACACAATAGACACTTTACTCATAGTAGCACCTAGTCAATACTTTCTTTACTTCTTCTAAGGATACATCCCTTTGTTCAGGCTTTATTTACTATGCACTCTATAAATCTTCTCTGATTAGCATCACACAAGGACTCTGTAAGAGCGTGAGGAAGAGAAGTGCATTCTCCCTGGGACCTCTCAATAGCTTCAGAATGCAAGTCCTGCAAATACAAACCTTTTCACAAAACATATTCCAAATTATCCACATAAATGGCACTGGAATACATAATTCCCTCTATACATAACCTTCCTTTCAAAAACTAGTATATTTCCAGAACAAAAAATTCCACATTTTAATCTCTGAAAGAGGGAAGGCAGGTGGTGGGAGGTAAGCAAGAACACATAACCATTTGTTCAACAAGGATAAAGAAAAAGGCAAAACAAAATGCCAAGTGGCTCCTGAGCACAGTTATTTTGTTCACCTAAATCCAGGTATGCAATCATGCCATATCCACATTGCACATCAGCTGTAAGTCATCACATTCCCCTTACCAGCAAAGGCAGATCTTGAAGCATGGAGGTTATTCTTTTCAGCAAGCTTCAAAGTGAGGGAAAAGAACATGACATATTCTCCAGCCTCATGCTCAAAAAGGCTGAAATCTTCATGTTTCCTTGCTTGCAAAGCCCTCAGCCTGAAGATGACATGCTATAAGGTTATTTTTGTGTTGCATGAAAACAGGGGAGGGAATGAGGTGCTACAGCTCCTGCCTTAGTCTCACCAGGCAGGTGACATGTACCACATAACATTTTGGTGTAAGCTCTGATCCCACTGAAGTGAGAGTTTTGCTAATGACAGGGACAAAGAAGAGAATTTCCCTACCTCTAGGCCAAAATTAGAAGATATGGATTGGTCTGGAATATGCAATTGCCAGGAAAGGAATTTGACCCTTTTTCTGTGTCTAGATATTGTGTAAGACATTTTGGCATGAAAAGTGGTAAGCACCACAAGTAATAAATTATTAATTATAAAGCATCTGCCCTTTATTTCTTAATGTAATTGTATCAATATATATATATAAACATATAATACAGTTTATCTACATAGATGTATATTACTTTATATGTATCATGTATTTATATGTGCATCTACTTAGGTTATACACGCTCTATGTATACAATTACAGTCTACAAGAATAAGAAAGCACTTCTTATATATTAAGTTTTTGTCAGTTCTGTTCATTATTTTCCCACTCCTTTCTGAACTCTATATACAAGGTAGGTCCTCAGCAATCTGGAATTCTGTCTCCTTCATCAAGATTTTGGAGGGATGGGAAATAATGTTTGTTTCTTGAGCTCAAACCTCTTATGGGATGAAGTTGCTATAAGACTTTGTAACACAAGGTGTCCTTAGCCCATCTTATTGTTGGGGGAAATGGACTCAGTCACTGTGATATGTAGTGAAAATTATTGCATTCCCAGGGCAAGACAGTCAAGATGTCTTCATGTTGTCTGGGAAGGAACTAGCAAACGAAATTTCCCTGTGGCCAGAATCAAAGATTGCAACAGAAGTTAGAATTTGAGCCACGTAGTCCGTAAGTACAACATAACATTTGACCAAAGAGCTGCCCTGAGAAGGCCTCAATAGCCTGAAACAGCAGACACCTGCTGTCATGCTGCAAGGGCAATGGATGGAAGTAAATAAATTCCTTTTCTGCTACCTGTGTTGCTTGGTCTTTGTGAGCCTCATTAATGCAAATAGGGGTTTTTTGCCTCCGGACAATCTGTCACACATGAGGACTGACCAGAAGAATGTTTTTTTTACTGATCAAGGAACTTAAAGGTCAGAGAGCTACCAAAAGATGAGAAAATGACTCAGCCATTTGAGGAAAGCAAGAGCAGTTGTAAGATGCTGTGGACTAACCCAGTTATTCCATTATGAAAGAGCTCAAAAGAGAGAAAAAAGGTAATAGAGCAGTGACCACACACCCTCCAAAGCATCACCTGTGCATTCATTTTCAGCCTCCTGGTTCTTCTGTTTTTACAGAAGTTTTACAGAGTTAACCAATTTTTACAAGTGAGCTTACCAGGTGTATCTTGCAGTCTGTATGGATAGAGTTGCACAAGGAAGAGTCTATGGGCCACATCATCTTCTGGGGATCCCTCTTTTGCAAGCATCAAGGTAATCCAGGAATAGAAAATGGCTTGCAAATTGCCTGGCAGATGTTCAGGTAAATAAGCAGAGGATCTTTTTGGTATACATCAGTATTACAGGACTGCAAGGTGCACTGTAGGGGAAAAAAAAGCTTAGGGGAAAAAAAAATACTGCCTGAAATGTTGCCTGAAAATATTGCTCTCCTTTCACATGTTGCTGGTTTTAGATACAGCAAGTGATATTGATTCAGTTGATAAACCATTTGTTCCTTTCAACCATGTTTAGAAACATTCGATCTATTTATAGCCTTTAGTGGGGACAGAGGTGTCTCAAAATTCTACTTATTTTAGTTTACCCAATATTATTAAGCTATTTTTACTCATGATATTAAAAGAATTATTAAAGGGAAAAAAAAAAACAGAAATAATTTTATACAAAAAAGATACATTCAAAGGAATGTCTCTTTAAATAAGTACAGCTAGTTTCCAAGCTCATTCATGATTAAAATGAAGGAGGAATATTTTCTTTGATCCAAATTTTGAGATATTTATTTCCCCAGACCTGTACATAGAAGGTGGTTAAGTCAATTTTGATTATGTAGTGCAAATATTGACTTGTTCACTTGTTACTTAAAATGTGATACCTGTCTGACATTTCTTTCTGCTCTGGATTTTATTATAAACTAAAACATAATTCTTTTCCATTTTTCCTCAAATTTTCTGTGTTGGAGTTAACAGCACACTTACCATTACAGATTTTAGTAAGTGTCTATCTGATTCACTCCTGTTTCATGAACTCTTTTAATTACTTTTTTTAAGAAAGCAAGATAAAGTACATTACAGGATATAAAGTACATTACAGGATATTTGACAATATGGCCTTTATGGGCTATAGGATTTTAAAAAATTTCTAATGGTACATTACCTAAATTAATATAAAATCTTTTCATTCCTTGTAGAAATTCAAAAGTATATTAAAAGATCAACATAAATTTAATAATTCTATGTGATATAATGGAATTATTGTTTTTGATGAAATAAAGTGTTTTCAGAACCTCATTATCACCTATATTTTTACTAATATCAAAGTCAAGTTATTGATGCATGAAAAAAATCAAAACCTATGATATTTGAAAACCCAGATTGTTAGTGATTAATAAATATTAGTTCCCTAAACACTTTGGATAGACTGCCAACAACGGTATTAGATTTTTTTCCCCTCATAATTAGGATATATTTGAGCTTCCAAAATATAAATGTTCTCCTTTTTCATACCTGTGCTATATTCAGGAAATGTTAATCCTATATTTTGGTCTCATAGATTATTTTCTCCCTAATCAACTAAAGCAAATATAACCTTCAAGCAATGATATTCAAGAGCTTTAAAACTACAGACATTATCAGCAGATGAACTGTTACTTAGATAAAGGGATTCATATATTTTTTGCATATATGAACCAAAATACCTGAATTCAGATGTAATACATATACAATGGGCACCCTCAAATGAGCATCTGATTGAACCTTTTTTTGCAGGAAGTTTTACCTGAAGGATCTAAAGGAATAGGAAATAGAGGCAATCTGGACATTACTGGAGAAGGGGTGAAAAGTGCATGAAATGTCATGATACCTCCCAGAGATAAGGTCTACAAGCTGACCAGAAGCCCCAAAGAGTCCTAATTGAAATGGGTCTGCTGATGAGTTTGTATATTGAGATAAAAAAATTATTATTTTGTTGGCATGACTCAAAGATGGCTGTGCCAGGTGAAAGACTGAAATACATTATGGTGAATAGATAATGTAAAGTGATATTTTAACACCCCTAGATGAAGATCGAGACATAGAAGAGAAAAAGAATTTGGAATACTTTGAAATGCTCTACCAGCAGAAGACAGAGTTTTTCAAAAGAGAGACTTGTTTGAGTATATAGGTACTGTACTTGTGTAAGGAACAAGATATAAATTAAAGCCAAACATGAGTTATTTGAGACACACAGAGGTTGAATTCCAGAAACAATAGCTTTACATTTTGAGCTAAAATATTCTGAAGTTAAAAAAATAAACAGTAGGACTGATGATAATGAAATCTAAGATGTCTCTGAGTTTCCATAAGAGATCTGAAATACAGTATGAGAAACAAATGCTATTTTCATAAAAAATGCATGATCATCTAATAGTGTTTCTCTTTCTTGCAGCTCATGTATGATGGTCACCTCTCTTTTGTCCCTGTTAATTTAAAGCAAACTCTGGTCCAGGGAAAAATATGCAACAACACATCTATGTCCATACAATAGTCAATATTTTTCCATAATGTGCATTTTATTTCACTGTTTCCATATCAAAATCCTGAGACCAGTTCTCAAGTCCTTCTGTTTTCTTCCTGCTCACAATTTGTCTACAGATCACCACATGACCTCTTTTGGCAACCCTTCTCTCATTGGGATGAAAGGCCCTGGGGTTACATTCTTGATCGGCCAATCACTTTTCCCCCAGATAGTGTTAGTCATCATTTTCTCTCTTTTTTTTTGCCTTTGTGTGGCTGCCCATCAGGCCAATGTGTATTTCAAAAATCTCTCCCAGGTTTCCACCTTAAGCTCTCCAACCAGGTAGCTACACTTGTCCACCTCCTGTTTTTCTGCTGGCTCCTCCTCTCATGCTGCACAAATTTTTGCACCATTCCACTCACATCAAGTTAAAATCATCACTAGTAATTTTTTTTTTTTTTTTACTTTGCTGCTATAAGGCTGTCTAGGAGTCACCAGAGGAGTGAAGAAGAATGCAGGTTCCTAACTTTTTAGATGCAGTTATGAGGAAATCATTGCATCTCCTCAATGTCCTGGCACTTGCACATGTGTTATTTCCTGTCTGTCAGCTTGAAGACAAAAGGAAACGGAATCCCAGTCAGAAAAAGTTACATGAGGCCAATTCCCCAACTCCTCTCTTATTATTCTACCTGCATCACCCTGCACTGAATGTATAGAAGGCAGGATAATCTTACCCATGTCCTGGGTAATTCTGAACACCACCAATGCCTGCCTGTTCCCAAGGCTGTGACCTTTATGCCTCCCCGCTTCTGTGCTTTGGTGTGTGCTGTCAGACTTGATAAGCAGAAACTCTCTGGCTTTACTTTCCTCTGTCCATTTTCTTCCACACCCTTATCCATACAGGCTTTTAAATCTGACAGAGAAATATGGCTCCACATAAGACTTTGGAAAACTTCTTCCTTGGTTTATAAGTCTTCTCATTACAAGGTACACAAAGATAGCAGCAAAATTCACAGAGGAGAAGGAAAGTAATTGTAATTCCATCAAGACTTCTAATTCAAACTGCTTCAAATGTTAATAGATTTCCAACGCAGCAGCAGCTAATCCCACACTGTCAATTTTTATAGTGGGAGAATCACCTGCCCTGACATGTTTAATGTGCTTTTTGTAACCAAGCACCTTGAGCCGCGATCTCATCAGTTCTCATTAAGCAAACAAAGCCTGTGGATGGGAATCCTCTGGGGACAGCTCCCACCAGGAAATATGTGCAGCCATTTCCAAAATCACACCGGAGCAGCCTCTGCCATCTCACTTAGCCCCATGTCCTGCCACGGACTGCCCGTGACAGCCAGCAAACCCCTCTGCACTTTGCTCTGGCCCCATGTCCCCCTCCCCTGCGCAAGGAGCAGATGTGGCAGTGGTGACTTGCCACAGGAGGTGACACTGCTCCCTAAGGGTCTGTATTAAACCAGCATTGCAGTGAGTGGCAGGAGGCACTCTGCTAATAGAGGTTTTGTCCTCGGCATGAGAAATAAAACGTTCTCTGACTCGTGGCCATTAAGAATCCCACAGCGCTTTTCACCAGGCTGGGGTTTAGCACCGGTATCCTGATCATATTCCAACACAGGTAATTGCATTTCACCTGCTTAAATTCTCCTGATGCACCAGCTGAATTCTCCTATTCACCTCCTGAGCTGAAATCAGTAGCACCAGCAACACAAAGGTTGCTACTACACCCTGCCCTGCTGATGGCTGTGTTTTAGCAAAGAGCATCTCTTCCTACATACAGAGCATTCCAAATCCTTTGCAGAGCATCTTGATGCATGTGAATGGTGCTGTAGATACACACAAAATAACCAGTCAATAATGGGAAAATTGTGCAGTATTAAAGGATTTCAAAATAAATTAGGCTACTTTCCCCACAAATCATTAGCTCAAAAAAAAAAAAAATCAGAAACACAGCATATAGAAATTAATATCTTGGTCAGGTAAAGAAGTAAACATTTCTCTAATATAACTGAGAGTACAGATATTGATTTCTGAGCAGATAGGGTACTGCAGCCTCTAGCAATCCTATGATTAAATCACTAGCTTCAGCTCTGGCAGCACTGTTTCCTGCAGTTATAAAGAAACCCACAAAAAATTAAAATATATATGCAGAGGATATCTCCAGATCCCCAGAGCTGTTCCTCTGAGTAAACTGGCAAAATGTAAATATTTCCCTGAGGGATTCTGATCTAGTGCAAGATTACTTGACTGAAATTGATCATTTTAGTACTTCTTTGAACAGGAGGTAGTTTCTGCCTTTCAGACTTGATTTGTTAAAACTCTGAATGGAAATAAGTTAAAAACTGCAACCAGGCTCTCTGACAGGGCTTTCTGAGCGCTCTGTGGGCCAGCAGATTTGGTGTTCTCACAGGTTCTGACCTGAGTGTCCAGGAAGTTAACACTACTCTTTCTTTGCTTTTACTGGACTTAAACCAAGGCTTCCCACTTGGAGGCAGCAGGCACTGCTGAGATACAATGCTCCTACTGCCAGAAATTGAGGGTTTCATATAACCCAACAGTAGTAGCCACAACTGTGAAAAAGCAAAGGTCTTTTAAACCCTGTAACTTATCACAAGAGCAATCTGTGCCATAAACAGCGAAAACAGAGATGTGATAAAAAAAAAAAAAAACAACACTGAAATTGGTGGGCTGGGTTAATTTAGAGGAAAGCAAAACCTAGAGATGCCTTGGTAAAGTAAAATTCTATTACTGATCATCATATTTCTTACAGATTCAAGATTCAGTTCAAGAAAGTTTATCATCTTACTTGTCTTTTCCCCTTTATGTGATGGAAGAACACAGAAAAAGAAAGTTTAGTAAAAAGATTTCTTTAAAGCTCCTTAAATGTCTCAAATATTCAGTGGTATAAAACAGGGTATATTTTTTCATTTTAATTTAAAATAATGAACTAGAACATTAAAGTGATAGAATTTTTTATATTCAAATTAAATGAGGAACTTAAATGACAAGGCCAAGAATGAAGCACCATTGAAGCAGCAGCTCCAAGCAGAATGATCTGCTAAAAAGAGTAAGACAAGAAATTCTCTAAATATTAATAAAAAAGAGGAGTTACTGGAAATTGTGTGTCTTAATTGAACACCATTTATTCCTTATAAATATTTTCTATTTAAGGCCTAATATGCATTAAATATTTATTAAATCTTTTTTAAAGGAATTTCACAGTGGTGTAATATTTTTTGAATTGCTGAAACAACAGGGCAAAGAATTCCTAAGTTGGCAGATTTGATATGTAGGAAATTAACAGTTCATAGGGGGTTCCTCCCAGACCTATGGAGCCAAACAATTTATGCCCCATGGCCACTCCTGACCAGGGGAGAGCGGTACTCTGGGAACATGGGAAGGGTCACAGATGATGCTGCCAGGACCTGCCTGCCTGTGCAATTCCTGCCAAGACACGTTTGGTCACTCCAGGAAACCCAAACCTATTAGTGCAATTATGATGAGCACTGTGCTATAGAAAACAGGCTGTAGAATAAAAAATGTACACTATAGGGAGCTTGTGCTACATCAAGACTCTCTTCCTGGCAATAATACTTCATCAGGAAAATATTCTTTGCACCACCTCTCCCTCTTTGCTTCACCTGAGGAGGTAGCTACAGTTATGAAATGTGTAAATGTGCTTTTACTTTACATCTTTCTCTTTGTTCCTTCCACTTCCCCTTCCTTCCTTACATGTTTTTATATCTCTTCATGACAGTGATACTGTCCCAAAAGGAGCGTTTTGCTAGTATTTGTTATTGTTACTATCAATATGTTCAGCCAATCGTTTTATGTAAACTCTTTTTCTTCAACTTGGGAATAATTTTTTTTAAAACAATGAAAAAACATATACTATTTTTCTTATACAAGTATTAAGGAAATACTATGTAAATGATTTAATTTTTTTCTGAGCTTTGATAATCTACATTTTATTCTGTTTCAAAGCTCATAGAATTGGTTTGGTTACTCCTAAATACCTGTAAGTACTTCTTAAGCATCTTTCAAGCAAACATGAAATCATAACCAACAGAAGTGGTGCTTTGAAAGAATGTCAAATTTGGTATTTCCAGAGAGACATAAGCAGAATAGTGGCTCAGTATTTATTAGTGTGTTTTTGCCTTGCAGATTTTGCAGTGGAATAATGCAACAGATCTTAGCAAATACTTAAATCACTTCTGATATTGACCTTGTCCTGCTATCGACCTTGTCCTGCTATCATCCATCAGAGGGAAAGTTTTCTTTTGATGTACATATCGTAAGCTTGCCTTCAATTTTTAAGTAATACATTGAGAAAATGAAGGAAACAGAGGAGTAGCAGCAAATGCAACAGCACTATTTTTCCCCTTTTGAAATTTCCTGAACTGCACTTTTCTTTCAAAGCAGCAAGCTTTCCAGGCATATTTTTAGAAAATACTAGAAGATGCATACTCATAGCTTCAGGAGCAGGTTTTCTGGCTTTGTGCTGGTGATACAAATGTGAGGGCAAATGTGAGGTTTTATCCTCACTCAGCAGTCCCCTTTCTTTCTCCCGCTGCTCGCAGCCCCACGATGCACGGGATTGTGTAATTTGTGCACAGCGGGAACAGATCCCACACGGAT
>VYZP01005891.1:0-15517 GCA_013400635.1 Hypocryptadius cinnamomeus
CTTGTGAAGTGGAACTTTGATTTTAAAGTGGCGCTATATGTTTTTGAAAAGCTCAATAACTATCAGTTTCATATGGTCTAGACTGTGTTTTGTTTTTTTTTTTGTAGGAGTGAGCCATTGTCAGCTTTATTCACTTTTTAGACTCAATAAACAGACAGTTTTTACTGATAGAATAACAGGGAAGACAACCTCAAACTAATTTCTGACTTTTTTAGATTTAGTAAAGAGTATATTTTGCCATTCTATGCCCTCCTAATTGTGGAGTTGCTGAAGATCCTATTTGCTTCTGATTGGTTTGTAGGTTGCATTTTTTGTTATCCTTCATTATTCCATTGTAACCTCTTATTTGTAACCTCTGAATTACATCCTTTGACGTAATTCAGCATTTTTTAAAGGCTGCACTTTGATTTTCTCAGTCACTAGGAGATAACATGTTTGGTTGCTATTCTCGTATTTTAAAAAGTATGTTCCTAAATTATTCTGCCTCAGATTACTTTTCACAGATGTCTGTAGAACTAATTATGTCATATAAAAAGAGGTTTAGTTCATCAGAGAGATTGTTCTGTTTAAGTTTTACCATTAAGTTCATCCAACTATCTATGTGTTTTTGAAATTTTAAGGTGTACAAAAGTTTCTACATCATAAAGAATAAATATATTTTACAAATAAGATGAAACTTGAATAAAAATTAATATTTCCTAAATCCTTATAAATGCATAAAGCAAATTTCTGTGTCATTGTTATCCTTCATTTTGCTAAATTTTCTATTTGGAGCGAGCTAGGGAGGCTTATCTCATAAAATATTCTGTTTGATTTTTTTGACTTGTAATAAATTTGCTGTAATTTACTATTGTACATGGAGCCAAGAGGAGGTAGATGATGTGCTTCAAATACAGAAACAGAAAATTATTCTCCAAAGAAGAAATAGCAAAGTCATTTGAAAAAATCAAAACTTTTTGTCTAATACTCTTGAGAGAGAGACTCCATGCTTAAGTCTTGTCTTGTGTTCTTTGGAAGCAGAAATTTCCCAAAAATCATTGCCTTCCACTTTAAAAGTTTTCTTTCCAAAGAAAAATATTTTGTAATGACCATTTGACAATGGTTTTTAAGATAACTTTATTTTCCAATCTCAACCTCCACTGGTACAACTTGAGCCCACTTCCCCTCCTCCTATCACTTGCTATTTGAGAAAAGTGGATAACACTTCCTAGAACTCTGGTGTGAGCAAAACCAGTCGTCTTTTGAGCTTCTTCTTACAGATTCCCTTTTTCCTTCTCTGGCTGTATGATCCATCTTTTGTGGTGGTAACTCAGAAAAAGATATTTAGACATTGATGGTCATGCTGGCACAGTCACAAAATGGTATAGAAGGAAAACTTACAAACTTTAAGCAGAAATGTAAATGAAGGTATCAATAAAGAGACAACAAAGTAAAAATTATGAGGTACCAGCACATGGAATATTGATTGAAGATTGGTGTGTTTCAAGGCAGCTATGGCAGAAATGAAAAGGTCAAGGGAAAGGCAATTAAAATGATTAAAAATATCTCACTTTCAAAGGGATGCCAGCCTACAAGACTGTGATGCTTGTGATACTCGCAGGCTTGCTTGGGGCTAGTGATCACAGAAATTAATCTGTAAAAGAACAGATGAATGACTGGCAACTAGCTAGCATTAATTTTCACAACATCACAAGCAATCTTCAGTCAGGAGCTGATCCAGTTTCATTCCTCTTATATAAGACCCCTGAGCCTGGAGTTTCTTGTCCTTAGAGCAGCCGTAGACATCTGTACACATACATGTAGAAAAATACGTGTTTCAGATGTTTGCAGTTGGAAATTTTCAATTCTAAAAAATAGGGTTATTATTTTTATCAACAAAGAGCAATAAGAAATCACAGAGATTAAACTATACAAGTAACAATTTATTCTGCCCAAACAAGTAGTGTTACATGTGGGAAATATTCATAAATCAGTATTTATTACACTTTTGCTTCTGACTAATTAGATCTACACACTTTCAGTTAAAATGTCATGAGTGAAACAGATAAAAGTGCCCTGCAGGAGTCCAGGAATTTACTTTATTATGTTGCCTGTCCAATGAAAATTTCTTTCTTTGGAAAAGCAAACTCTACTGCCTCAGGTGATAAAGCAACATTACCATACTCCATTTTGTAGCATTATGCAGGCCATTATTCAAGTCAAATTATTGAATGGAGAAAAAACATCATCATTAAACATTAAAATACTATTGACGCTCCCAGGTGTGAAAATGAGAATAATGGGAAAAAAAATGAAAAGCAGAAAACTTTTATGCATGGTGAGCTGTGCCTGACTCAGCATGCCTTTGAAGGGTTTCTTTGATTATGGAGGGAATTTGATTTAAGATATCTAGCTGACTGAAACATTTCTCTTTCTATTTCTTGTAAGGTAAGTTTTAAGTGTTTTAGTGTCTTTACTGTCCAAACTGTGATTTGTTGATCATTGATTCTGACTGCTTTACACTAGTTTTTCTAATTACCATTTGAACTTGAGGATTTTTTTTAGTATCAAAAAACATGTATTTATTGATGAATTTGAGGCAAAATTTTAGAATCCCATAAGTGTATTTTTATTTTTTTGTTTCTTCCTTTTTTAGTAGGTATAAGGAGCTTGTCTCTTGTCTCTTGAAAAGAAAAGGAAAAAGGAATGTATCACTATTACCAAAAAGGAAAAACAATTGGGTTAGAAGAAAGATAGAGATTAAACTACCATGACATAGGACTGGGAAAGAAAGATAAGAGAAAGAAGAGGGAATATGCAGAAGATTCATTAAATTATAGGGAATTAAAAGTTACTGTTCAGATGGTAGCTAACAGAAGTAAGTCTAGCAGACAAAGCTGAGGAATCTACAAAACATGATGTAGTTTAAAACTCTTTTGTAGTAAAGTGATTATCTTTCATTTAATTAGCTAAATATTCTAAACTTAGATGGTGTTTTCCCTTTCTGGATGCCAGATGACTGCCAAAGCTGCTCTATCACTTCCCTCATCAACTGGATTGGAGGGAGAAAATATAATGAAAGGAGTGTAAATTGAGATAAGGGTAAGGGGAGATCACTCAGCAGTTACTGTCATAGGCAGAACAGGCTTGACGTGGGGAAATTAATTTATTACCAATCAAATCAGNTGTCATAGGCAAAACAGACTTAGCTTGGGCAAATTAATTTAATTTATTACTAATTAAATCACTGTAGGATAATGAGAAGTAAAACAAATGCTAAAAACACCTTCCCCCCACCGCTCCCTCCTTCCCAGGCTTAATATTATTCTCACTTCTTTATCTTCTCTGCCCAACTGGCACAGGAAAATGGGTAATGGGTGTTATGCTTACACATTTCCTCTGATGCTTCTTCCACGGGGAAGAACTCCTTACACTCTTCCCTTGGTGGACCCGACTCATGGAGGACTGTCTTCCATGGACTTCTCCAGTGTGAGTCTTTCCCACTGCTTTCATCTCCTCACAAACTGCTTCACCATGGGCCCCTTCCATGGGTGCTGCCCTTCAGGAATGAGCTGCCCCAGCCTGGTGTTGTGACCCACCTCTGAGGCATGCCAACTGCCTTCATTGCTAAAGGACTCCTGCAGGTGGATTAAAAAAATGATGCTACATGACCAACATAACAATGAGTATTGTTAGAACAAATGCTACTCAGAGCTATTCAACGGATTCTAAAAATAATTAAACAGAGAGTTTTTAGAGGAAGAAAGTCAGGTTACTGTTTTTGTGATCTAAATGTGATAACTGATCTAGATAATCTTCTTTTAATATCAAAGCAAGAATAAACGAAAATTATTAGTTTTAATCATGAAAAGAACAGTCATTGTAGGACATACAGGAAAAGACTTGGATCATCTTCATAGTCAACCAGCTAGTGTGATCTGTTCGTGTGTTGTCATGGCAAAAAAATCTGACATTATGTATGGACTTAGTGATGCAAAAATCATTAAGTCAGACAACATGAGGTCAAAGTTAGCAACCACAAATAAGAATATATCATACAATTTTAGCAAAAATTGACTTCAATAAAAGAAGCACTTTATCCAATGGTGTAGTAAAGCCCACTGCCTCCTTCCTTCCATTTTTTGAAGCTATTAAATTGTGAAATTGTGTATCTCTGAATATGCCATTTATTTCAGCTGCAGTTCTTAAGCCACATAAAGGATGAATTTTATTCCTTGTGACAGAATCAGTCACACAGACATATGTTCAATAACTGTTCATATGGCCAATTTACTGAAAATACTTTTTTGTAGTTGTGAAATAATATCTCAATTTAACATGAGGTGCTTAAAGTGGTAATTTAAAACTATTTGATCCAAATGCTACAGTTTTTACAAAATCAGAAGTCTAAATAAAGCCAACAACAGTCCATAAGACTACATTTTCCCAGTCTCTTGTGGAAAGAATCCTTCAGACAAGTAATTCAGAAGAATAATACTGTTTCATAATTCTAAATTATGTAAACTACCACAAGTGGTTAACAACTAGTGGTTAACAACTGGGAGACAGAATGCAACTTTTCTTTGCACTTATTGCTTATTTATATTTCAGCATTACATACCATTGCTTAAAGCATAAAAGATTATTAAAGATAATACTGCTTTCTTCATCTGCACCTTTGATAATATCTGTTTTAAAGATGTAATGCCACTACCCATAATTACTGTAGACCAAATCTGTATTTGTACAGGGAAAATGCATAAGTTGTTTCTTAGTTCTAGCTCAGTTTAAAGGATTTGATATGCCAAAAGTTGTATTGTCACCTCTAACAGCACATTCCTGATCATTGGTTTGTTATCTGTATCACTGAATAAACCAAGTTACTTGTACACAGAAATATTTAGTCATAAATTATTATTTATTCTGTTAATTAATTTTCTTTTTCAGCAGAGTACACAAACAGAAACTCTGTGCTTCATAACTTTATGGATATAGACTGAAAAAAAACAGATGAAAGTTTTTTCTAGGTTATTTTCAGAGGTTGTTACTGGAGGTTTTTTAATTCTTTTGAAAAAAAACCCTATTATTTTCATCCTTTCTTATGTATTTTAATTTGTAACTCTTACATTACAGGAGAAACCTTCTATATTTCATATTACACACTTTTGAGAAGAGATAGGTTGAATTTTTTAAGGGAGTGAACATTATCAACAACCTGAAGTTGTTTTTATTTTGCTTTGAAATAGTTAGTCCAGTTAAGCAATTTTTAATAACATTGTATGAATTCATTACAAGAAAATCCCTAATCACTTAAAAAGATGAAACATTTTTTCCTATCTTCTCTCTTTCATTGATGACCACTGGATCACCTCTTGAAATTTTGTTTATAGTTTCCCATCAACTAAAAATTTTCAGAACAATTGTATTTCATGTTTTAGTAGTTATGGTCTCTCAGAAATCCTGCCACAATGAGAATTATATGCACCATCAAAATAATAACACTTTTTTTCTCAATAAAACCATTCATTTTAAAATCCTGTTTGATTTTTTCTGCCCATAAATTTTAATATATGAGAATAACAGTTAGCAGTATTGACTAATTTTTTTTTTTAGTTTTTTGTTTTCTTGAGAATCCATATACCATTACAGTACAGTATTGATCTTTACCCAAAGCAAAATCAAGCAAATTGATTTCACAAGCCACAAAATCTATCGTGATGTTAATATATTACTAATTGAAGAAGTGGCTAAATAAGTGAACCTCACAGTAAACTCAAGAGCTCAGTACGCTTCAAACTCAAAAGTCTGGTAAAAGAAATTGCACCAGCAAATTTAGTTTTAATACAGGGACAGCATTATCCATATATGAGCTTGGTCAGTGCAAAGAACACAGTATTGTCTCAGTGTCATAAATGCTCTCCCTCAATGTGAGTGCAAATATATGGAGCGTGACATTCCTAAACTTTGACCAGAAACCACTGGAGACTTAGGTGCAAGTGAATATAAAATCCTACCATCTTCTCAGATTACATGTAGAGAAGCAACCATTCCTTCCGCTCTCCTCAAAAATGAGCTATCTAACTCATCTTTGTCACCCGGTCATGGTAATGAACACTAAACCCCATTTGATACAGAATGATTGCCTTACAGATATTTTCCTTCATTCTAATCCTGTGGTATATTCCATTAGAAAATTTCTTCTGAAGATGCTCACACTTTCTGTTCTGCCTCATGCCAATATTTTAACTTATGTATTGCTTAAAATTATTGACATGGTATGAGAACCTGAGTAGGTTCACGCAGCTGCTCTAACATAAAAATAGATAAACTAATATGCAAAACCTGTGATGCAGGAGGAGTAACTTGTGTGTCTTTCCTGGACTCCTTGTCTGCATGCTAATTCTATCACTTAGGCAAAAAATCAGAAAGTTTGTTTGTAAAGATCCTGTAACCTTCATTGTTGCCTTGAGCAGCAGTTGACAGATTGCTGGTTCCTATTTGTAGTCAGCAGAACTCCTTTTATATCTCATTCTCTGCCAGAAGAGAAAAGGAAGCTACTCAGTCAAGAAGATATAGTACAGCATTCAGGAAAGCAGAGAAAGAAGTGAGAGACAAAGGGAGCTGATTGCCAGGGTTCGTTATTCCCAAGGAATTGAGTACAGGCAGAAGTAAGTTAGAGCTCAGAATAGTCAGGGCATGTGAAGGAGAATCACAAAAAAGCACTACTTATATTGATAAAAACCCTCTGCAATTCATGTCAATTTCTCTTACAGCAAAAGCGACTCTATTCTTGTCTTCTAAATACTGTGTGATTTTTAAAATCAAACTCTCATTTAAATTTTTAAATTTCTTTCTCTTTTTTTTCCATGATTTTTTAAAAATAAATCTTATCATTTTCATGCCTTCCTGACTTTTTGCATTTCTTTCCTTTTTGTGCCCTGTAACATTTAAAATATCTTCTTTTACTTCAGAAGCATTTGCCACTGTCAAAATTACAGTCATTCACAAGATTCTTTGTCACAGAAATAAAATAGAGAACTTCAGTCCTTGTTTAATAAAATCTCAGCTTCTATTCAGGATGAAAATCAGCAAATAATGAGTTTCCACATCCTAAGGAATCTTAGACATATGTAGACAGTTTCTTCTTAAGTTTAGAATGTGACATAAAATTTATTTGTAGAACTAAAACGACTGGAAGAGACACCAGCAAAGGGAGGTCAAATGAATCTATGCACTTCTATATGCTGACAACCACTTGTATTAGGCAAAATTTCTTTACCAAAAGGGTTGTCAGGCATTGGAACGGGCTTCCCAGGAAAGTGGTTGAGTCACTATTCCCTAGATGTATTTAAAAGACATGTGAATGGAGCACTTAGGAACATGGTTTAGTGGTGGACTTGCCTGTGCCAGATTTACAGTTGGATGCATTGATTTAAAGGTCTTTTTAAGCCTAAATTATTCTATGATTGTACTCCCTGTCTCCTTGCATGCACTGCTTGCTTCACTGAGACCTTGCCATTTAAAAGACCTTCATTGACCTTGCCAATTAAAGGCATAAGACTTCTCTAACTGGCTAAGCCTCTACATGATAGCAGTTTTTGCCTCTTCAGCTCTTGCTTTACTTAATTATCTCTGTCTCCTTGAGAGAGGTTTTCATAGCCAGATAACACAAGTCTATTTATTCACTATTTTCTTCTTCTTTTCTGTCCTCCCCCATTTATAGACCTCAAACTTTATTTGATGCATCTTGAATGTTAGATGAGTTCTTGAGTATAAGACCTGTGTTATCACTATGACCAAATTTCATGAAATGCATGTAATTTCAACAGAAAAGAGGCCAAGTCTGAAACACTGCAGATTAATACTCTTATCAATATAATTTGTGCTACAATCTGTCATATGTAGATAGATGTTATTTTTCTTTTATTTGTATGCTAGTATGTAGATGTTTATAACATAAAATAATATGAAATAATTATTTTAAACAATAGAGCTATTTGTCTTAAAATGGAGAAAAATTCACAAGATATATGCAAAAAAAATTCAAACATATAAAAGGATTTTTAAGGAGGGAATGACTGTCTGTTCAATGAAACTGTAGAAGACAGAACAAACATTAAGCTGCTTACATTGCATTGAGTAACATTTAGTTTAGATATCAGAAAACCATTTAGTAATTTCAAGCTTAGGGAAGCAGTGGAGTTGCCTGGGGAAGTTGTGAAATCTTACATGGGTCTTTATAAATTCCATCCTGAGCATCTGCTAAAAATCACATAAATATTGTTCACTCCTAGAGGCATAACTTGCACTAATGACCTTCTGAAGCCCCTTCTAGTTTTGTGTTATTCATGTCTATTTGGGGGAGAGGAGATGGGAGAGAAAGAGAGGGGAGGCGAGGCGAGCCAAGGCGAGGCTACCTACAGGAGTGGCTTCTTTGAGAAGCTTTCCCTGTGTCCAACAGAACCAAATTCCAGGTGGATCCAAGACAGACCCACTGCAAGGCCGAGCACATCAGTGATAGTGGCAAGGATTGCTTATTTAAGAAAGGAGAAAAACATTCCACAACAGCCTCCTGAAGGGAGGAGTGAGACACAACTCTGCAGACACCAAGGTCAGGGAATAAAGAGGGCATGGAGGTGCTGCAGACATCATAGTTGATATTCCCCTGCAGCCCATGGTGCAGACAGACTCTGGTGAGGTAGCTGTGGCCCTACAGCCCGTGGAGGTCCACAGTGGACCTGCAGCCTGTGTAGGACCACTGCTGGAACTGATGGATGCCCAAAGGAAACTGTGACCCCATGGCTCAGGCTCCTGGTAGGACTTGTGGCCCCATGGGGGACCCACACTGGAGCACTTCATTCCTGAGGGACTGCGCTCTGTGGAAGGGACCCATGCCTCCAGCCCATGAGAAGATTTCATGTTGGAGGAATTTACAGAGGAACACCTATGAAGATTATTTTTTCTCTTTTTTTATCTTTAGTTGTGATTAAGGCCTTTATTTTTAATTTCTTTACTTTTTGATTGATATTATCTAACAATGTACCTCTTTGCAAAGCATTAAAGACATTCTCTTAAGCATTTCTTAGCTGTTGTTTGATTCAGTTGTTTCTTTTATAATGTTATTCTACATGGCTGATCCAGAAGGTAATTGAATGTTAAACACTAAAGATGACTATTAACCCTCTGTTAGCTAAACTGCTACCCTGCAACAGTTAATCTCGTTTTTTTAAATTTGGTTTGGGTTTTTTGTTTGTTTGTTTTGTTGTTGTTGTTGTTTCTTGTTTTGTTTAATAACTTCTATTTAGATCTGTTTACTGGTTTTAATAGTTATAATTTTACTGTGAAGTATACAGTTCATTTCAAAACAATTGGCATCATATTGCACTTTTGGTATTAATTCTCACAATCACCTCTTTTGATTTTTCATCCTAGGTATGAGTTACACAGTCTTAGATGAGCTTAGACTGTTAGTACTTTCACTTACTCTACACTTACACAAAACAAAGAGAGGAAGAGGCAGGGAGTTATCTGAGGATTTAGAAGAAGCTGGAATAAGTAGCTCTATGTAAAGGAACAAATTGAAGAAAGCTTTTCCTCAAACATCTGTCAGGCTGAAAGACATTAAATCATGACAAAGTGCAAGGAAATTTTCTGCAAAAAAGTTATAGAAGCATGTTTTGCTATGAAAATTGTACACAATTTACTATTCTTCAGCATTTTTCAGCTATTACAGGATAAATAAAATCTACTCGACATATTATGGGGCAGAGTAATTTGGGGGTGGGGAAGAAAACTGGAAACTTATAGGTTTTTCCAGACTAATATAACCCCCAAAACTGCCTAAAAAATGCTTCTCATCTTTATTCATGTTCAAGTATGCTTAGAGTGATGAATTAGTCATCGCATAAGACAATCAAAATCCCAATTTTTCGCTTCCATGGCACCAACACAAATGTCAGGGCTGCTTAGTTAGCCATGAGGAATAAACATTTATGAATGAAATCTATTGGCTAGAAACAAGGCAGTATAGCCATTCTCTGTGAATGAACTGAATCGCATCCAAGGAATATATAGCTCTTTTGGCATGAGTTTCTGTTTCCAGCAAAAACAGCCCTGCAAAGCTCATAGTAACATTCTTAACTAATTGCTTAATTTTCTAATTATCAATATTAGCTAATTGCTTTGGCCTGCAGCCAATACTAGCTGGTTTTACCATTCTTCACAGTGTTATGAATTGAGTTGTACTCTTTTGAAACTGCCTACCGTATCAAAATCCCATAAGAAAAGCAATGCAATGGCTTCCTTCATCCTGCTCAGCTTCACTTCAGAAACAAATATGTTTTGTCTGTGTGCTTATAGCAGCGTAAGAGTGTATATCTATAAAATTTTGTCAAAGCTGTACGCATGGAAATATTTTGTTACTTTCAGTTGAAGCCCATGACACAAATTACTTGTCTCTACTTTTGCATTGCCTATATGCTTCTTCTAGGCCAGCCAAACAAACTTATCAATTCTTCTCACAACTCCAGATTGCTGCATTGCTGGAGGAATTCCAAATACATTTGAGTTTCAAAATGAGATCTTCCTCCAGCTTTGCAAGGAAGATAATTATTATCTTAGTGTAATTGCTCACACAATTGATTAGTTGAATACATCTCTTCTTGTTTTATTGTTAGCTAAAGTATCCAATTATCCTAAAGTATCCAAAGCATTCTAATAATTTTCTGTAGCAGATTTAGTGTATTGTAATACTAAATTTAATGCAGATAATTTTAGAAAGCTTAATGTTTTTTAACTTAGAAATTATTTTCTACTATTTTGAGATTTTGGGGGACAGTTCAAGTGTGGTCTTTTCTTTGCTATACGTTGGTTAAATTTTTTGGTCATCTTTTCCTATATGGATACACTTGGCTATGTAAACCCTATCATGGACAAATTGTAACAAAGTTTGCCATTAAAAGCTTTATGACAGATCTGCTAAGCCATTGTGTATTTTCCCCACATATCAGTCTCTTGTATACATTTATTTTACACATGATGTCTGCATATGTTTTTGCTTAGATTTGTTTTAAGCTGATATTCTTCCTTTTCCCAATGTTCTTTCACACTCCATACAGTCATTACTTTTAATATTTCTGGATAAATATCAACAGAGTATAAGCAAAATAAATCAGACAGTTGCTTACTATCATGAAGTAATGTTGGTCCTGATGACATACTACCAGGAAATACTAGTCTATAAAATTATTTAATGACAAAAATTTATAGAGTTTTCTGAATTTTGATTAAATAAATGATTTTATAATTTCTGGCCACTTAGTGTTCTCATTGCTTTATATATTTATACCAAATATATGCATCATGTTTTATATATATGTGTGTTTGTATATAAGTTTGAATAAATATATAATGTGACAACAACACTTCATAAAATATAGAAAGTTTTTCCCATTTTATTGGTTTCCTTTCAGTACCTGAAGTAGATCTGTGGTGAACTTCTTCATTGCGTCTTCAGTGAAGCTTTGAAATGTTCAGATAGTTGGAATTTTTCTTTTCCAGGCCTTCCTCTGAGCATTTAAAGTAGATTTCATTTCACACAGTGTTAGATGTTTAATATACAGATGTGTACTTCCAAGTGAATCATTCTGAATTCACTTATAGTCAAAGACACAATTAAGTTTTCTTAGTTAATGTTTCCTCTTATCTGCTGTAAGCGTCCTCAATAAGTGGAGACAAAATACTCTCTACCAGTGTTCATCTCTCTAACCTGTCTAAACTCTCTGTCATCAAGAGATGGATCTCTTGTTCAATAATTAGACAAATCCTTCCTCTATGTTCCCTTCTTGGTCTTTCGAAACTGTTGAATTCTTGCCAAGAAATATCAAACATAGTTTCACATGCTTTTTTAATCATCTGTAAAGATGACCCAAATTCTATCAACAATTCAAGTTCTTGCGATTGACCTTTGTTAGTTCTTTAAATATTTTGTACAAATGTAAATGATTGTAATTTTTTAGCAAGCTCACAGAAACAAGGGCTGTATTTAAATAGGTAGCTGATAAAACACTGCTCCACACAGGAACCCGGAAATCTAGGGAAAAATAAACTAAGAATTAAATCCTGTTTAATGAACTAATTTATTTTACATGCACAAATACCAACTAGTTGATGTAACCATATATTATTTAAAGTGAAAACCCAGAAAATTTGGCCAAATAGGTGCAACAGTCAGTATGAAATACATCCCTCACTACTCTCTGCACTAGTGAAGTAACTGCTGGCAAACTGCTGCTTCCTCACCTTGCAGTGATAGCCCCTCAGACAGGGACTGTACAATCTTTCAAGGCCACAAAGCCTGATCTGGACTGACAGCACTGCTGAGACAGGAGCTGCTTCCCCTCGTGCCTCTCTTCTTCTCTCTGCACCAGACCTCCCATGACCTATCCTTGTCCCAGGCTGTGCTCTCCTTCTCTATCTGCTCAGCACTTGCTGCATTCCCACCAGCAGCTCTAGCTAATTCTTGCAATATTCCTAAACATCTTCCTTGTGTTTTTTCTCAGGTTACAATAAATTTATTACTTATGACTAGCAGTTTATAGAAAATAGGAAAATATTAGCAGACTTGACTGTCTTGTAGCTCGAAGGAAACTAAACTGCAGTCTCTCTTCAGAGCTCAATATGTCATCTAAAAAAGTCTCTGATCTGTTTTCTTTCTGCTCCAGACTCTCACTTCTTTGTTCCTTGGAAGCTCTTCCTCTCTATAAGAAGGCATATAAATACTGTCCAGACTTTCACACATCAAGACAATTACAATTTTTTAAAATAATTTCTGATATACTTTCTTTTTTTTAATAAAAATGCCTCCAAATGTAATGAAAGAACAAATGGAAAGCAATATCTTATCCCTACCTATTGGTTTCTTTCTGTTTAGTTGCCTCTGTTCCCAATGGATATCACCAGAGCAGAATTCCTTGAGCATAAGAAAGGGTAGAGAAGGAACAGATGGCCAACCTGCTTTGTCTTCTGGGCTTTAATTATAGGACTTAAATTCTCTCATTACTTTTGTAAAAGAAAAATTTCTAGAAGACTCTCTAGATAAATGGCAGTCATTTAAGCAAAAATTTATAGATCAGCAATTTTTCTTTTCTTTTTTATTTTGTTTGGTTTTTTTTTTCCTTTTGGCATTGCTGCTATTGTACAATGTCAGGAAATAGCCTTCCCATTCAGCACAGAATAATATTTTCATCCTTGAAAAATAGATGCTATTTGGCTAAGATTGGGAATATTGCTAAAAATACCAATGTGCAAACAGATATTAACCTTCTGAAATTGTGCTCCATGCCTAATGGCATTTCTGTTTGAAGCTTTAGAAGCTCAAGTTAGAATCTAAAATACTAAACCAAACCAAACATGAAAAACAGAACCATTATAGACCAAAATTAAAAAAAAACCCAAATAAACAAACACACAATTCAGTAGTTTAGAGAATATAGCATGTGCTTATTTTTTTGTTGGTTTTTCTGGGGGTTTTTTTAACATGGTTTAACCACTGAAGAAGATGGCAAAACAATAGGAACTGTGGGTTATACTAAATCTATATTTAGAATTTATTTGGTAATGTTTTAAAGAGTAGCAGAGGCAGATGATATACGGCCCCAATGATCAGCCTTGTCTTTAATAACACCTATGTGACAGAATTGGGAAACTTTATAGAATCCAGTGATTTTAAACTTTCAGGTGGGTTGAGATTGTTTGCCCAGATGAGGTCTGCCTAAAGAAAAATAAAACTTTGTCTGCACATATAGTGAAAACTGTCTTGAGCTATACTTTCTTTTCTAATGTACTCTCCACAAATGCACAGTAACGAATGTGGAAATGGAAACATAAGGTAATAATTAGGAGGTGTATTTATGTTGTATGTTTTTCATGTGCTACCAAGCCGTGGAAGGTAAGACCTCCCTTTAGGACCTATAAGTCCAGCAAGTAAAACCTTACATTCAACACCTTTGAAATCAACAAAACTATTTTAACTGTCCTGTATTTGTTTTGAGGTTAATGCTGTTTTTCTTCAACAGCATAACAGTTTCTGCATCAAATCAGTACAATTATAGGAAATCCAGTCACATTTGGGTTGTAAAATAGCCAGATCAGACATGATTGGTGTATTGAATTATCTGAAGGTTGTGTAGTTGAAAAGAGAATAGTTTATCTTGTCATAGATTAATTTCCTCACATCTTGGGGATCCTATGCTAAGGAGAGAGTTGCTGGCCATTTTGTGGTAGGAAAAAAATATTCAGTGTTCAAAGACAGTTTGCTTTTACCAGACAGGAGCTGGCAGAATGACTCACAAATTATGGTCATGATGATGTTTGCTGTCAACAGACTTGACACTGCAGAGGATGTGACAGTGATTCTTTGAGAAGGATGTGTCATGAAAGTGAATTTTCCCAAAGTAAAGGTACTTATAAACATTTATATTTATGCATCTGTGCCTGTGTATGTATTTTTTAAAAATATATTATTCCTTCTTGGAAGGCAGAGATGAATAAGGCTAAAATAGAAAGGGAATAATTGCTCCTTCCTCCCTCCCCAACCCCAGGCACTTTGCTTAGCCCTTGAAAGCATCTTTGGTCAAGTCCCAGAGGTCATTCTGAACCTTGAGAAATATAAAAAAAATTGTTTAAGTACTGTTTGTTACAGCTAATTACAGCTAAGCAGTCATCTTTCAGAACAGTCTTCCTACTGAGGCGGGTTTTCTAAAATATTTTCTAATAGCTTTGCAAAATGACTGCACATCACAGCTACCTTACCCAGAAACACACCGAGAAAAATTTAGCCTCTGAAGAATTAAAATAAGCCCTATTTTTTTACTGACTTTCAGTCTACAAACATAGATTCAGAAATATAAGTAGGACACAATCCACTTTCACCCTTCCCCTAGTGGTTACACATTTTTTCCTGTTTGTGAGACACTGGGTGAACCATGCTAAACTTGTCTGTTCCAGTGCACAAAATGCTGGGAATTTACATTATGTTCTTCCCAAAGAGAATTAAAATTAATGTTAATTTCAATTGTTTATTTCATATTAAATTCTATATCTTAGAAGTGTTCGAGAACATATATCATGCCCTCTCTTTTTCATCCCCTTAAAAAGAAGTTATGCATGATCCCAGAAGCCATTCAAGGTATACCCTGAAGGGTTTATTTTGGATCCTTGTTTCTGAGGTGAAAAAACTTGCACATAACTTGCTGGAAAAACATATAAGGTGAAAAACACAGGACAAATATAGATGCATGGCAAACATACTGCTGCAAAACTCAGAGTGATCCTACAATGTACTTAATAACAATTAGCACAAATCAATAAGTGTGATTGCATAAAAAAAGTAAAAAAAATGATTAGTTCTGACATTGGCAGCATTTGGTTGAAATCATTCTTTTTTACTTTTTTACTGATTGAGAGAGAAGGTGATTTTTGAACAGAGTATGTTTCAAGGCTTTGTAAATATAGCAGTACCCTGTTTCTTCTGTTGTTC